>PVIU01014745.1:0-50655 GCA_004026605.1 Ondatra zibethicus
GTGTGTGTGTGTGACACATGTGGCTGTGGATCTGTGGGGGCACACACGTGTGCAGATGTGTAACATTTAGAGTAGGGTGATACATACTGGAGCCTGACCCTGCTGTCCTCTGGACACCCCAGTGCAAGGCTAGCGGCTTCAGGGTCTGCTCTGCTGCGCTGTACGGCTCAGCTCTGCCCTTCCTCCAGGCCACGCTTGTGCCCTCCGTTCCCAGACTGAGTTTCTTCTAGCCTTGAGTTGCTTGTTCATCAGTGCTGTTCTGCTGAACACTTCTGCAGAAGTCTGTTAATCTTATCTCCCGTTGTATCCTTTTTCTCATTGCTGGCATTCACTTACTTCAGATACGGTGTGGGGGCATGTTGACAAGACCAGCAGTAACCACAGTCCTTTCCACAGACTCAGATGCACACCTGCTCTGGCAGAGGCTGCAGACCAGGCTATCTGGAAAGGTCAAGTTCTTGCAAACACTTGCCTCCCCTGTGAAGAGGTTCTGCTGTCCTGTCAGGCAGGTGGACTGAAGGGACCTTCTCTGGATGGATTTACCGACAGATGGAGTCAAGGTATCCCCAGCAGGTCACTGGCAGCTTTGGATGTTGCCTTCATCTGTGCGAAGACCTCCAACATTTCTCTCAACTCGAGAACCAGGCGAACAGCGCGTGCAAGAGCCGTAAGTGTGTCAGAGACCTGTTTCCCCATGAGTCCACAGGTTTTGCCATTTGTCTGGCTTTGATGTCTTTCTTTTTGACTGTGTGTGTGTGGCCTGCTTCCAGTCACCTGTGTACTGCTACTGGGATACCTGTAGGGAAACCCTCATCTGCACAGGGGCTGGCAGTGGGACTGGGGGCCACACAGTGTTAAACGCTAAACCCAGAGAAGGGTGGAAGATCCCAACGGGGAATATGGTTCTGGGACACTGTCCTGTTCAGTCACGACGATCAAACATCTTGTCCTCTCTGGGTGGGGACTCCTGCGTGCTTAGCATGTGCAGTGACAGGAACTGGGAGCAGCTGTGACCCTCAGCTAATGAAGAGGTGCTGCTGCTTTGCCTGAACAAATCTCACTGGAGATGTGACTGTCCCAGCCTGAGCAACCTTTTCCATTCTCCCGGCCATTGTGCCTCCCATGGGAATTCTCTGAGCTACCCTCACTTGCCAGTACGGGGAGCCTATGATAAGGCCTGATAGTGGCCTGTGACTGCTGAGCTGGCCCAGGCAGCTGATTCTCTGCATGTCAGATCTCACCGAGAGATGGCCGTGCCTGTGCTGAAGCCTCTGTGACTCAGAGCTGCCCACTGCTTTAAAATGAAATAACTTGAATATTGTGAAAATGGATGAATAGCAAATGAAGAAGGTGGGAACTGCAGCTCAGTTAGCATGTGCGACACCGTGTGTTCGGAACTGCAGCTCAGTTAGCATGTGTGAGCACCAAAAAATGGGGAAAAAGAGGGTGCTTTCCCAGAGAGCCGAGCTGAATGTGCTGCCAAATGGCTGTCAAAACAGGAGTGTAACAACTAGAAGGGATTAGGGATGGTGTGGGGGAACTAGAAGGAATCACCCCGATGGCTCCACTCAGCCCTCAGTTTTGATAACGAAACCCTGACTGGATCTCAGTGATGTGCTGCGGGTGTGGACCATGAATGACTCGCCTGTCACCACATCACTCAAGAGGCTGAGCACAAGAATTGCTGGGATTCCGAGGCCAGCTTGGGTTACGTAGCAAGGCCCCGTCTTAAACAAAACAAAACAAAAAACAGCACAGCAGCTTGGGTTACGTAGCAAGGCCCCGTCTTAAAACAAAACAAAACAAAAAACAGCACAGCAGCTTGGTGCCTGGGTAAGAAGGTTGGTGCAGAGTTTGCCTAGTGGAGACAAGCCTTGGGTTGGAGCCCCAGAAAGGAATGAACAGGACGTGGTGATGCACAGCCATAATCTGAGCACTAAGGAGGTGGAGGCAGAAGGATCAGAAGTTCAAGGTCATCCTTGGCTACGTAGAAAATTTGAGGCCAGCCTGGGCTTCTTGAGACCCTACCAAATTAGACAAAATAAACACCACATTCAAACCCATACTCATAACTAACTAAAGAAATAGGATTTGTTTGTTTGTTTGTTGCTTTTAGAGACACGGTCTCTCTGTGTTTAGCCCAGGCTGTTCTTGAACTCTCTCTGTAGATGATGCTGGCCTTGAACTCACAGAGATCCTCCTGCCTCTGCCTCCCAAGTGCTGGGATTAAAGGCGTGTGGCACCCCTGCCCAGCACTATATGAATTATATACACATCTGCTACACCAGTGCACATCCTGGGACGGGAGAGCTTCTAGTTGGTTACCCTGGCGTCAGAGTGGTGGTGATGATCTGGAGGGCAGGGATGGTTCCTCAGCTGCTACTCCTTGAACACTCATGCACCGAGGGCCCTGGATAGGAGATATAGTGTGAGGTAGGACTAAAGGAGAGAAGCACTCGGCCACGGGAGCTTCAGTGGGCTACCTGTCTCACCTCATGGTCCCATGCTTCACTTAGGTTCTAGAAGAATTCCCCAACTCAGACCCCAGACCTAAGGCCCCATGACAAGGCCTCACTTTGAGGCTGGCCAGAAGACTATGCCATATTTGGGATGGCCCTTGACCCTGGGCAGACCTTTGACTCCCTCCCACTGGACTAGAAGCAGCCCAATCCTCAAGTTAGTTTTTCACACATCAGAAAGGTTCTGAGCTGTAAATTTAGAAATTTTATAATCTGAAACTTGTTATAGTTTGAAAGTCATTCACACAAACAATCAGAAATAAGATAAACTGGGAGCAGGCATCTGGCTTTATTCTTTTAACACTATTTTAACCCTTGACACTGATTGTGTGTGTGTGCGTGCACGCCACGGCACACATGTGGAGGTCACAGGACAGCTTTTGGGAGTTGGTTCTCTCCTTACACCATCAGGTCCTGGGGATTAAACTTAGGTCATCAGACTTGGCAGCAGGTGCTCTTACCCATTGAGCCATTTTACTACTCTCTTTAAACAACTTTTTGTTTTATTAAAATTTTAAATTTATTTTACATACCAACCAGTTTCCCCTCCCTCCTCTCTCCTGTTCCCTCCCCCACCTCCTTTCTACCCCCCCTTTTAACAACTTTCAAGAGTCAAACCATGGCTCAGCCTGCTGCTGCCCTCTAAGATGGATCTCCCATCTCCTGTGGGATAGGAGGTGGCCTAGATTTGGCATCCCCTCTCTGCTAGAGGCTTGGTTTGCTTGCTGCTTTCTCTGCTTAGAGAAAACCAAGGCATTCTCCCTGCTACCCAGCCCTTCAGCTAGTGCACGGTGTCTTCCTTTGTGCACCGAATGCACAGGCGCCAGCGCCCTCCCAAACTCCAGAAGACTGGGAAAAGGCCCCTGGATCCTTACAGCTTTATTCCTGTGAGCCTGGGGCTCAGTGCTGGGTTACACAGATAAAGTCCACAGAGACGTGCCACGCCAATGACCCTACACACGCACACATCCACACTCCCTCTGGCCCTGGACACAGCGAAGATGTGAGAAGACAATCTTTCCAAATAGAACATACTGTAGCAGGGCCAGGGCAGGCCAGAAGGAAGGAGCTAGGTCCCCTCCCTTTCCAGGGCATGGGACTATCCTCCAGCCTGGACAGCATGCTGAGGTGGGGTCACAGGGACAACCTAACGTCACGGTCCTTACACTCAGCTGAGCCTATGGCTTGTTGCCGGGCAATGCTCAGGGATTTGCACAGACTTACTGGTCTTCATACCATCTGCCTAAAGTCCTGCACATGAAGACCAATCCCCTATCGAGGTACCAACTGGCCACCTTTATAGGTGATTGACAGGCAATGTCTTCCAAGCCAAACTTCATGAGCTCAGCTGTGCCTGCTTGCAAGGGTCCATCACAAATTCTAGGCTGTGGACTGCCGACTTTACCCATCACCAATTCTGGGCTGGGATGGCTAACTTTCCCTGGAAGGAGCGGGCAGGGGAGGTTTTGGACCCTCACCCTCTCTGGCTACTCCTCCCTGCCGTCTGTGTGTAGTTCTGACCTAATGGCACATGCGTCATGGTTCCAAAGCAGAGTATAGGCTAGAGGCTGTAAGGAAAGGGGAAGGAGCCGTCATCTGTGTTGTAACAGGAGAAGCCAGCATCCACGCTGGGTGAGGGCTTTCCTGCGGAGCTCCCCCAATTAGGCTTCTGTCAGTCACCCCTCCCCCGCGCCCTGTAACAAACTCATTGGCTCCCTAGGCTGCCTTCAGGACAACTGTGCTGTGATTTGTTGTTGAGACCTTAGAAGGAGGGGTGGATGTTCTTCACATCTCTCCAGAGAAGGAATGTTCCCAGAGGGTCAAATGTATACGCACTGCAACCCTGAGATCTTGTATGGCCCATTTAGGAAGTCAGGGGCATCATCTCTTGTGTTAGAACCCCTGCCATCTGGTTTATTACTATACTTCCAGAGCTGTATGTGTGACAGCAGTGTCAAGGACACTTGTTGTACATGGGCTAATGGGTTGAGAAAGACTGTGGCCCCATGGGATGACGGGTGACCTGGTTTCTCTGTGGTGCCCTCAGATAGCAGTGAGGGTCAAGCAGAGGCCTGCCGGTGCTCTTAGGCTGGGACAGGTGAGTGGGAAGATAATCTCAGGGGAGTCTGAAGTTCCCCACGGAGGCCTCTTTCCCACTTCTCCAGCACCCATGTATGTAGCAGCAAGAGGGAGCAGTGCCATGGTGGTGTCGCCAGGAGTAGCTGGGGAGGGGCTGAGGACGGGCAGGGCTGCAGGGGAGCTGGCTTCAGCCTCAAGCCAACCCTATCTTCTCACTCAGAAAGCATGGCTCACATAAGAAGGGCCTCTTTAGTTCAAATACTGTGTACTTCAAAGTGAGAGCAGATGTCACCACGTTGTGTGTGTGTGTGTCACTGTGGCTCACAGGAGCCTCCGCAGTGGGGCACTGACCAGCCTGGGAGACGTGGACATCAGTCAGAGAGCTACAGGTCACCTGTGCTGAGAGACTCAGCCATACGACACTTTGCTTTGGTAAAGGTGATGGTCCCAGAGTGTCTGGGTCTGGTCAGCTGAGACAGATCCTCAGAGTCATCAAGGTTTCTGTGTCTGGGTAAGGATCAGCGTACATCTCCGAGGACCTAGAAACAGGTGCTTGGTTGAGAGGATTTCTGTGGAAAATCCGCCTCTCATACTTTTCAAGGGTCAGGGCTCCTCTTCTTCCCCAGTCCATGTCTCCTTAAACTCCTAGAAAACCTCGGAACATGTGTAGAAGTTTCTTAGGACTACCCGAGTCCCTAAGGCTCCAGGCCTTCGAGACTCCCAGACCCTGGGATGGGCAGACCAGGGCACTACAGCTGTCCTCGCGCTTGAAGAGCGGCCATGTAGCCCCTTAGGTTCCCAGCCCACAACCTCTTCTCTGCTGAACAGGAAAACGTAAGGGGTCTTTCCAAGGTCAGGGTCTCACTCTACCCCAGGCTAGCTCTGGAGACAGAGGACGCCCTCCTGGTCTCCTCAGAGAACCCTGTCCGGTGTGCCTCTCAACACCTCTTCCACTCTGGATCTTAAGGCCTGTGTTATCCTCTCTTCCTCCCATTTCTGCAACCCCCACTTCCTGCCTTTCCTCACACTCCAGCTG
The DNA here is from genome assembly GCA_004026605.1 of Ondatra zibethicus. Taxonomy (NCBI): domain Eukaryota; kingdom Metazoa; phylum Chordata; class Mammalia; order Rodentia; family Cricetidae; genus Ondatra; species Ondatra zibethicus. The sequence continues at coordinate 5,635 of PVIU01014745.1, forward strand.
TTGCCCCCAGGCCCTGCTGCCGCCATGCTGCCCTACCTTGCCTGTGTCCCTCCCGACAGGGGCTATCCTCTGCTGACCCTGCAGCCTCCTCCCGAGTGCCGGGATGCCATCAGCCCTTTTCTCTCTATTCTCTGCCCTTTCTGCTGCAGTCCAGCTCTGCACCCTCACGTCTTCCCAGACTGACGTTCCGTACTAGGAGCACTTTCCCCAGGTATCCAACCTCCGTCCTGCCTTGGTCCTCATCGCTAGAGTGAGGGCAACGTCAGAATCCAGCCACTGGAATTGTCTCTGCTAGACATAGCCATATTAAGGAGTTTCATAAATTCATGTGATTTTGGCTCCCCTCATCTAAGATTTCAGAACTAAAATTTTGCTTTGGGCTCAATCTTAGCCCAACGTTCTGGGTCTGTCCCCTCATAAAACACTACATCTGTTAGGGGACCTGAGTGAAAATATTTCACAAATGATACACCATTTGCTAGCCGCGTGAGATGCTGGAGTTTGTGGTTGTAGATACTGCCATTCAATTTAAGAACAACTCTAGGAACATAGACCCAGGGACCTAGAAAGCATTCCAAATGCCGCTGGGATGATAGTTTTGTGTTTGATTTGCCCGAAGTTGCTGTCTTCTAATCCTGTGCTGTCTGGTTAAACTGGGACCTCAAAGGCAGGGTTTCCTTAGCTATCACAATAGTTAATCTTCCTTGTTGACTTGTGTGGATTTGGAATCACTATGGAAACGCCTCTGGGTATTCCAGCTGATAAGGGAAGATGGACCCTAAATGTAGGCTGCACCATCCCATGGACTCGATAAAGCAGAGAGATAGCTAAGCACCAGCATCCAGCTGTTTCCTGACGGCGGCCGGTTGGAACAACCGGAGCCTCCTGCTCCTGCAGCTGTGCCCTCCACTCCTCAAACTGTGAGCCAGAATAAACTCTGAAGGTGCTTTTGACGGATATGTTGTCAACAGCACCGGGTAACTGATACAGCCACAGGACATATTTATTCACTATAGATAAATTCCTACTTCAGTCTGGAATTTGCTTGCCTGAAAACGGTCAAGCTGTTACCATCTGCACAGAGCCCATGGCCTTAAGGCTTTTCCAGACCCAATCAAATAGCTTGCTGATGCTTCTCTCTGGCGGGCATCAACTGAAGTTTTCCTTTGTGGGTGCCATGGACCTGAAAGATTTCCACGTATCCTACAAGGTGGGGATGTTCTCAGGTATTCAGAGTCTTGCCAGGTAAACTTTGTGTCGCTATGTGCAGGCGGCAAGAGTGTGGCAGGGAAAAGGCGGCTGAGTGTGGGAACCTGTAGGTGGCGATGGCAGGAGGTAAGTGCCTGGCAGCCGCTCTTCTGGAAGAAGTTCCCAAGATTGACCGGGGGCGGGTGTCTGCAGGACTGAAATGGAAGGTTCTCGGGGCAGGACGGGATCTCTCTGAAACAATCCCAGGTAGCAGGGGTCCCTTGCCCTCCTGAATCCAGTCTCTAACTGGATCCCATGCAGCGAGGCTGTGGCTGTGGGTGAGGCTTGCTTTTCCTTGGCTGGGCTACTGTGTAAAGGTGAGAAAACCAAAAGACAGTGCGTGTCTCGAATGTGGCTCCCTGTCTGGACAGTGACAAAGGGTGGGTCTCAGGAGAGTCCACTTCACACTCCTGTCTTCATGGACAGTGTCACAAGGCCCTGGTCAGTGAAGGAGGTGGCTTCTGTCCTCACACGCTGAGTGGATGGTGGCAGCAGGGTCAGCGCTGCCAGTGAGGACTGTGCAGGACCGAAGGGAACGCTCAGGCACAGGGCCCTCAGCCTTCTCAAGAAACCCGAGTAGTCTGAGTCCATTTTTATTTTTGGTGGAATTGCTTAGAATGAAGTTTTACTTAGAGAAGTCTAATAAAAATGACGGGAAAGTAAAACACATAAAAACTTTATTGTAAGTATCACACACCTAAATTTGCATCAATTTGACACATTGCTGCTCATTTGCAGAACACACCCAGTGCAGTTTGCTTACAGGACAATCATCAACTCCTAGAACTGTTCTTGCTCACAGTGGCCCCTCCTGCCTTCACCTCCACGACTGTGTCCCACAGTGGGTATTGCCTCACCCACAAGGGGGCAAGGATGGGGCCGCGGGAATCTGTTCTCAGAAGTGCTGGTAGTGTGTGCAGAGGGCCAGCAGGTTAACCCAAGTGGGGCAGGCTGGGTAACTAGCTGTCTCTTCCAGGCTGAGCCAGCAAGCTCTGTGCTCTCTGCGCTGGCCCCTAAGTCTCTATAAAGCAACTTTTCTCCTTGCTCATTTCACCCCTTACTCCGCTTCACCCTTTAGCCTGAGTGGCCACAGCAGGGCATTCTGAGCAAAATAACCCCCAATTCAGTATCATGTGGCACTCCAGAGCCTCAAGCTGGCACCGGATTGTTACTTTTACTGAGATCAGGGAGGAGTTGGGCCAGATTCCCGAGGGTAGAGAGGGCTCATCTCCTGCTTCCTCCCTCATGGGCAGTGTGGGCAGAAAGCACTGGGATGCGAACACGTATTTAAGGAAAAAATAGTCCATAAAGAGCAGTGTGACACAGCCTTTCTGAGGTCACACGACCGGTCCCCCTCTACTGAGGACAAGCAGACTGCTCCATGCGAGCATCATGACAGTTGCTCCCCGTCTGCGTGCTGTAAAACTGCCACAGAAGCCTGCAACTGTCATGCATCTGAACATGTTGAGAATGACGATTCTCCAAACTGAGAAAGGCCCAGTAAAAAAATAAAGATAGAAAATACATGCTAATTTAATGACAAACTTATCTGATACTACAATGGGAACCATCTTGGAGTTAAGGACAGTGTACGGTGGGGACCACCCTCTCCTCTTGAGAACTTCTGTGCTGGAGTCTGCTTGGTCCTCAGGCTGATGTGGTGGCAGGGACACACCACTGTCATTCAACAGCTGGGCTGAAGGTCAGTGCTGCAGCAGGAAGTTGGTGGCCACATTGAGGTCATTGTTTGAGGCCCTCAGGGCCTCCAAGGCATCCCCTCTGGAAAATCCCATCTCCATGAGCCGGGCAACCTGCAAAGAGAGGAGAAACTGAGGGCTGACACCACTAAGTTCATCCTCAGCCCACGTGCTTTCCACGTGACCTTGTGGGGAAGCTCAAAGCTTCTAAAATAACCAGACCCCAGGTCAAATCTGATAATAAAAAGATTTTTAAGTCTAGATGTGGTAGAACAAGACTATAATCTCAGTAGTTGGAAGGTGGAGGCAAGAACAGCAGTTCAAGGTTATCCTGGGCTACAGAGTGGGTTTGAATCTAGCCTAGGCTACATGAGACCCTGTCTCATAAAACAAAAAAGAGGCTGAGAGGAGGGCTCAGCTGATAAATCACTTGCCTTGAGAGCATAAGGATCCCCAGCACCCATGGAGAATGCCAAGTACAGTGGACTGTATCCCAAGGATGATATATATCTAAAGTTGCCCTCTGGTGTTCTCTCTCTCTCTCTAACAAAAATGACTAAAGTAAACCTTTTCAGTGCTTACTATATCACAGGAAAATCCCTCGTGATCCTTACTGTTCTCATGGCTTTTCTTGGTGCCACCACTGCACACCTGACAGAAAGTGACCTGTGGAGAGAGGACAGTCCACCCTGGTGAGGAAGGCATGGTGCAGTCACGGAACTGTGTGACTTCACACACCTGACAGAAAGTGACCTGTGGAGAGAGGACAGTCCACCCTGGTGAGGAAGGCATGGCACGACCTCAGTGGACCAGGAGCCAGAGAAAGGAATGCAGGAGCTTGGGGCCTCTTCCTGTTTCTAGCTTTGTTCAGACTGGGAACCCAGCCACAGGAGGAAGTCAGGCGGACTTCCCGCAGTTGCGTCTCTGGAAACATGCTTGAAGACTCGCCCCAAGTGTCTCCCTAGTCCAGTCATGCTCCTAATCAAAATTAGCCATTACACACAAAACAGTGAGGAATCAGGGCTTCTGAGGCCCTGATGCGGCCTACTGGGCCAGGCTGTGGGACGGCCAGTGAAGCTCACTCGGCCACACGCTGTGTCAAGTGTGATCCTAGAGGGAGGGCTAGGAACCGTCATGTGTGCACACACACCAACAAGTGTGTCACTGGAGTCTCACTTTCGATATCACACCTCTGATGGTCACCATGTGCTTGGTTGCTGGCACGCCAGTTTCTTGCCTGCAGGGCACACCATGTGCTGAGTCCTGTGTGAGGCCTGGGCTTCTGCAGGTGGTAATATCCCCATGCAAGGAGAGCTGAGGCAGGGACAGTAACCGAGAAATGGTGGCAACCTAAAGCCACTGTGGGCAGGAAGCACCAGGCTTGTACAAACCACAAATCTTGGCTGAGTACGGAGGCTTCCTGTACTTTGTTCACAGGCAGTCTCCAGTGTAGACAGATGGTACCCCCAAACTTATCCATAACCTTTTCCAAGTAAGCAAAGAATCCAGGCTACCTGAATTCAAGTCTAGCCCCATCACAGTGAGTACAGTACTCTCCCAGGCTACACAGGGTCCACCCCCCTCTCAAAACTCAACTACAACAACAAAATCACAAAAATATTTATAGCCTGGACTACCTACAGGATAAAAAACATATGACACCTGCAATAACAAACAGCAAATAATGAGACTTATGAATGCCAATTTTTTGCTGCTACACAGGGACAAATCTGAGTCTTGGTCACTGGTTTAAATTTTCTTTCTGGTTGCAGGGCAAGTGCCAGGCACAATACATGGAAAGACCACAGGGGAGGCTGATGTGGGCAGTGTCTCTGCTAGGAGAATCACTACTAAGAAGAGGGTGCAGGACAGGGGACCTTGCATGATCCAAGCTTTGGGGCAGGAGCTAAGGGAAAACCCACCCACGCACACTGGCCTGAAGCTGGAATTTGGCTTATGTTGTTCAAACAGAAGACACCGTTCATCTCAATTATGGTCATGAGTGCGTAGAGGGGCTGGGTGGAATTTTAGGTTACAGCAGGAGGTTTGTCCTGCAGGTTCCATTCCCTGGTCCCTGACCAGGATGCATGCATAGCTGCATTTCTCACTGCGGCTGTGGTCTGAATGACACACAAGACTGGTCTCTAAGGCTCAGCAGTGCCATGGTGGGCTGGTCCACGTCCACTGGAGGACGTGATGGCAGGGTGGATACAGCTCAAGCCCCCTGCTGCGGGGAGAACAAGGCCATTTTTTTTAGTTTCCTGTCCCTTGCAGGCTCCTTACTCGTGTGACCAGCAGGGCAGGAGGCCCGCTCTATGGTCCAGACAGGGAGGACGGAAGCTGTCATCTGTGATGGCCGCTCTCCTTGCTCCCTCACTTCCGCCGGCACCCAGCTCTGGGCTCAGGGAGCTCCCGTCTGCCCTGTCATCTCTGCTAGGGGCTCTTCCCTTTGCTGCTGGCCTGAGGACTCTTCCTCACCCATGTGACTTTTAGGCACCTGCCCTTTCCGTGTCTCTCTGCCTAGAAGGATTCCAGACTAGAAGACCCTGGGGTCCACAGACTCTTGTTCTGAGAACAACTTTAAAAGGGTTATTTTCTCCCTCATGGTAGAGACACCACTATGGAGCAGCTAACATCATAGCAGAAATTTCCTTCACCAAATTAATTAGTTACTTTAAAAGTTAGCTTCAAAGTCTTAGGACTTGGAAAAAGAATTCAGACAAATTACTTGTCCAACTGTAACATAAGCCCCTTATCCCGACTTCTAGCAGCACCACACGGCCTGGCATTCACTGCATCCTTATGGGCGTCCTCATCTTCCAGGCCTCCTCCAGCCACTTCCCCAAACTTTCAAATTCTTCCCATAGCCCAGCTCCACACACTTAGGATTTAGTCACAGCAATGACACTATTTTCAGTACTAAAGTAGCTGATCTTTGTACCTGTGACCAGATCACCTGGTAGAAGGACAGGGCTACTGTGGCTCAGAGGTCTAAAGGACTAGGCCACGGTCACTTTGCCCCGCTGTGCCTGGACAGAACATTATGGTCATGCTATGTGGCAACCAGGAGGCCAAGGATGAGACCAGGAGGAGCCAGGGACAAAACACCCAAGGACCTGCTCCCTCAGGGATGGGACACCCAAGGACCTGCTCCCTCAGGGACAGGACAGCCAAGGACCTGCTCCTTCACAGGGATGGGACAGCCAAGGACCTGCTCCTTCACAGGGATGGGACAGCCAAGGACCTGCTCCTCTACAGGGATGGGACAGCCAAGGACCTGCTCCTTCACAGGGATGGGACAGCCAAGGACCTGCTCTTCCAGTGTCCTGAGCCCATGAGCAACTTCTATGTTCAGTGGTTAATCAGTTTCAAACCCAGGTCACTTTGTTTCTACTATCCATTCCACAGGTGGGTGTCCTATCTCTATAGTGATGTCGTACCTCTCAGTGACATCTCTGTCAACAGGGTTATTTTGGTATCCTTAGCCCACAGAGATTTTTATGACATTTACATGTCATCTAGTTCTAATCTGGTTCATGCTGTCAGATATGAAATTTGCCATTTAGATTTCTAAGCTATTCTCTCCTTCCCTTGGGGCCTTTTACAGTGAGCGTTACTGCCCACCCTCTCCAGCTTCCATCAGCTTGAGTGAGTGACAAGGGGCTGGGGAGCTTGTGGGACACAAGTCACAAGACAGAAAAACCTCCCTGATGTAAGCACTCTGATGTCTCATTTCAGCCTTGGGTTCCAATGACACCTTAAGGTGGTTCTCTGGGCCAGTCACAGTTGGGTGGTTCCAATTTGCTTTTGTGTGTTGTCTATGAACATGTTCCCAACACTTCCAACAACTAGGCTGCTCCTGGTGACTGTGTTGTGTGGAAAAGGCCCCTCTTCTATGTGTGCTGTCATCCTAAGTACTTCAGGCATGGCTGTGGGTCACTTGCGTTTGTGCCTGGCCAGGAGCAGGTCTATGTGCTGCTGACAGGCAGCCATCTCAGGGGCTGGCAAGGGCGAGTGCCGATGTCTGGCCACGGCTTCTACCTGGTACTTGAGTTTCCCTGTACTGTTGATGCATGCGAGAATCCAGAAGATGCGGGTACAAGGTATGAGATGCACAGTGGCAGGTGGCACCGACTGCATGGGAGCCCTTGGGTCTCGGGTGCTAGGCTGCCCCGTGAGCAGCGTCTGGCGTGAGAACGAAACCTTTCTGTGTGCAATCTCCCGCGATCGCTCCTTGTCAGACGTGAACAACCACGTGTCCACCAGTGCTGGTTTGACAAGTAAGCTGGGTTTTTCACAGGCCTTCGCTGAAGAGTCTCATACTGCTAAAGGTGAGCAGCGAGCTTGGTGCTTCATACGCTGTGGTCCCCTGCCAAGTGCCCATGACTGGATCTGGCTGACGTATTCATGTGTTTTCCGGGCTAAGAGGACAAGTGTGTCTGGTGCGCTCACTGCTGACGGCCTGGCACAGGCTCATCAGAGACCTTTGGGCCCTAAAGCTACAGTAAGGGGGCGGTTGGCAACCCACGTGCTGTCTTGTTTCCCTGACAGACGATGACTTCACCAACGTATGGGGCCAGGTCAACCTCTCCCCACCAGGAGGAAGGCTTGACATGCCCTGTGGCCTAGCACGGGTTAGATGAAGTCTGATGGTGATGTGGTCAGGCTCCGTGATGTGAGCTCCTTAAGGAACTGATGGCCCAAACGAAGAGGAATAGATACTGAAAACTCCGCACAGCCACCAGCAGGCCTCACACGCTGCATCCAAGTCACTACCAGACACCAGGTTGATAGCAATCTGTATGAGAAACTTACAAAATGCCTCATGGGAGTTTTCTGAAAAGCTTTCCAATCTTTCTGTCTCTCACAGCCCACTGCTCTGGTGCCATGGAAGGCAATGTCTAATCCACTGCGCACTATCAGCTTAGTGTGCAGTGAGGGTTCTAGTCCAAATTCTAACCTACCCTTTGCTCGGCTTCGTTTAGAATGCAACCACAGGTGATTAATGCTCAACAAGGCTACTCTGCTGTCTTGGCCTCTATCTGTGTATCTATCTAGGCATCTATCTGGCTATGTATCTATCGGTCTGTCTGTCATCTACCTATCATCTATCCATCGTCTGTCTGCCTATCTATGTACCTATCTATCTAATCTATTTTTGAGACAAGGTGTTGATACATAGACCTGGCCTTAAACTGTGCAGTCCAAGGTGGCCTCAAACTTGCAGCAATCCTGTGCCTCAGCCTCCTGAGTGTGGGGGTTACAGGTACAAAGGACCACACCAGCTCCTTTGCAGTCTTTCGGAATATCCAATGCTTATTTTCTGTGACTGAGGCAGGGCTTGAGACAACAGAATCTACAGGGCACCCAGGGGAGCCTCCTCTCTCCTCCTCCTTGGGCTGAGCATGCGTCTGTGCTAGTGTCCAGTCCGTCCCCCAGGACAGGAGTGTGAGTCCGGCCAGCTGCCTGTCGTCACAGCCCACCGCTGGCGTCAGTGGCCTACTCAGCCTCCTGTGACATGAGGAAGCCTTGTGGCTGGCTGACCCAAGAAAGGGGACACGATCGGAACTGCAGCCACCAAAGGGCACTGTCGCCGTCAGCTGACAACAGGTAGACTATACTTTTCCCTCCTACGTGTTCTTCAGAAAACAGACCGCACTGCGAGGGAGGAAACCGACACACAGATAAGGTTCTTTCCTAGTTTTTCTTAAAAAAAAAAAACAAAAAAAAAAAAACACTTTTTTTCCAAATAACTTTTATGACCTCTTCACATCTCCCTATTTTGGGATAATTTTCACTTCAAGAAGCTAGCAAAATGGTACCTTATTTCTCCAGCCCCAGCTTACCTCCTATGATACAAGTCAAATGGGACAGACCCTCATCCCAACAAGACACAGCAACACCTTCAATGACAATGGCTTGGTTTCTTCAACAAAGCTGTGGTTTTAACTTCCCTTTAGCTAAAAGTGTCAAAACAAATGGTGTTTTGGGTTTTAACTTCCCAAATTCTGGTGCATATAGATCGAGATGCCCACCAGATAGTTGCCCCACCCCGTGCACAGCTGGGTACCCCTCTGCACCAGCTCACATGCACACTCTGATATGATAGGCAGGGCCAGGGCGGCCTTGCCTCTCCTTTATAAGCAGCATTTGTTACCTGTTAGTGCCAGCTCCCTCCCCAGCGCTGCCCTGGATAATCCCTTGTGGGGATGCAGCTCTTTTTCATCCTAATCTGACCCCCTCTCACCTTCTGGCTGGCCAACAAGGAGTTCTGTTATTTACATCCCTGCCAGGGACCCCTGTCCATGGCTTAGCACGCAGCACGTCCTCAGCAAAGGGCAAACTCCATGCCCTTCCAGCATCGTTAGGGTTGGGCAGTGCAGCCAGGTTGATTGCGGGCTGACTAAAATGAAGTCAGACATGACTGGGAAAGGAAGTGCAATTCCCCTTCTGTCAGCTTTGGTTCAGCGTGTTTAGCGCATTTGTGTGGGACTACCCAAGAGGGCACCTTTTAAGTGCAGGGGTATTTGATATTTTCCTTCTTCCTTTGATTTACAAACAAACAAAAAATGTAAATTTGACAAAATTCACTATTTGTTACTTAAAACCTTATTTAGGGACCAAGATTATAATGTTTGTTTATTTGTGGGCATGTACCATGGTGTATGCATGAGGTTCAGAGGACCATTTGTGGGAGTCAGGGAACAAACTGAGGTCATCAGGATGGTGACGCTGATCTGGTAGCTTTTAGAGTGAGTGGCCAAGCAAGTGGGATGGTGGCCACCAAACTCATGAGCTCACAGAGCAATGACCACTGCACCAAGTGCCAGGGAAGTGGGAGAGGGGCTCACAAATCCCCAGCCCCAGCTGAGGAGCTGCAGAGGGTTAATGGTTGCTAGGAGGAAAAGTCATCTTTCTCCGGTGGTGCAGCCATCAGTGCAGTGCCCATGCTCCAGAAACCAGCTGCACCCCCATGCTGATGCGAGAAGCCTTCATCTACTCAGTGGGTGATTAAAAAAGGACAAAATCCATAAAAGTGGGAGGGAATTGTCCAGAAGGAGTAAGAGAGAACAAGAGAAGGAAGTTGGGTGGGGTATGATCAAGTACATTACGTACATGTATAAAATAGTGAAGACTAAATAAGAACTATTACAAACAGGATACAGGGAAGGGAGGACAGGGAAAGCAGTCTTAGACAGTCACGAGCACTTGTAGCTACAGGAAAGGGATTATCTGACGAACTCTGCGCATTGGTGTGTTCTCACACATGTGTGAAAGGCCATCTCTCCTTCCACTGCTCTCCAGGCAACTCTGAAGCCTCTCTGCAGCTGCACCCTCCCCCCAGCATCTGTCTGGCTTCCCACGGCCATGTGCCCCATGGCTTGCCTGCAGTGGGCATGCCAGCATCCGTGGACTTGACTTGGGGTGCAGCTCTCATCAGAAGCACCCTCCCCTCCCATGGGCTGCTGCAGTCCTTCAGGTCCTTATCATGGTGGTCTCCATCTCTGGACACACACAGCACTGACAACTCCGAGGACCTCTTTGAGGCATAGGGAGGAGCTGGGAGGAGCAGGGGTGGCTCCTCCAATGGGTGACTGGAAAAGAGGCCATAGTTCTGCTCACTGAAAACAGGGTGGGTTCTGAAAAACCTGGACTCTCAAAACACAAAAGTAACAGGAGCACCATCGATGGCCGATGCTAATTGTGACAGAACGCCTTAATATCCCCACATTTTCTTTGGATGTATGGCTCACAAAGCCCATGGATACAGCTCCTACTGACTGGGTTTGGATGTTTGGCTCACAAAGCCCATGGATACAGCTCCCACTGACTGGGTTTGGATGTTTGGCTCACAAAGCCCATGGATACAGCTCCCACTGACTGGGTTTGCTCGCAGAGCTCTCACTAAAACTCCTAAGCTCTGGGCATAGGAGAATTTTTTATATATATATATATATATATATATATATATATATATATATATATATATATTTTTTTTTTTTTTTTTTCTGAGTTTAGAAAGTCACTGTTTTGGTTTTGGTTTTTTGAGACAGGACTTCTTTGTGTGTTACGTTTCTTTGCCGTACTAAAGTTACATGAGTCAAGGGTTAGAAGGGCTCAGTGGTGACGAATGTGCATGGCTCTTACAGAGGACACAGCTTGACTCCCAGTACGTGGAAGCACACTGTGCGGCTCATGACCACCTCTGGTCTCTGCACACACCTGTTCGCACACATGTAATAAATAACAAGTCACATGACTCAGGTGAGGATGTAGTTCAGTGGTGCAGTGCTTGCTAAACATGATCAAGGGTCTGGGCTTCATCCTCAGCTTTGCAAAAGCAAACAACATGGGACCCTAACACTTAAAAAATACAAGTGCATTTAATTGAAAAATTAAGGATAAAAAAGTTTGACCATATTTAAACATACTAATCACATTTCTGATAGTGTCCAGCATGAACAGACTAATTGAGATCACACATCAACTACACCTTTCTGAACTTAGCTGTGAGTCTCTAGAAGTCAAGTCTTTTTCTCTAAGAGACAGGATCTCACTGCACAGCCCTGGCTAGCCTGAAACCTGCTGTGTAGATGCAGGTTCAACATCATGGAAATCTACCAGTGCTGGGATTAACCACCACACCCCGCCAAAACAGCTCTTCATTCTTCTATGATAACACACCAAGAATATGCACAACAATTATGGGCTGTGCGAACCCTGGGTCTGCCCCTGATCAAGGGCATCGAAACAAGATTCCGGAAGCAAGTGAGAAAGAGAGAGGGGATGGGGAGGAGAGAGAGAAAGGAGTGACAGACGGTTGGAGAAAGGCAGGCTGACCTCTCCTGAGTGTGTAAATTCTCACGACTGTGAGGGAGAGTTCACAGCTCCTACACAGTGATATTGACAACATGTTATCCTCAGCACTGTCATTCCGGGAGGATCAAGGAAAAACGACTAATTAGGGGAAACCCCACCGACTAATGACACATTTTCACATTCTCCTCCTTTTGATATCTTTTTTTTTTTTTTTTGCCTCTCCCCAAACTGCCAAAACCAAGAAACAGCCCACCTGCAAATACTTGACATGGCCAAAGGCTGCCTGTGAAGAATGTGACTCACATCTGTCTTGGTACTATCTGTCATTACAAGGGTCTGACTAATGCAAATGATTGAGACATTTCTTCCACACCTCTGGGATGATATTTGCCTATGGGACTGTTTTTTGTTTGTTTGTATTTTGGTTTTTTTCGAGACAGGGATTCTCTGTGTAGTTCTGGCTGTCCTGGAATTTGCTGTTAGACCAGGCTGATCTCGAACTCTCGAGTGCTGGGATTAAAGATGTGTGCTGCCACCACCCAAAGAGAGCTGATAAAGAAGGTGGAGCAGGTGAACTCTGCTAGCCGGGTGCACTGCAAATGTCTCTAATCCTGGCACTAGAAGGCAGAGGCAGCAGGACCATGAATTGAGACCAGCCTGGGTACAAAGGGAGACCCTGTCTCTAAAAATAAAATAAGCAAATAAAAAGGAACTCTGGTTGCACATCTGGCCCTCTGCTGCTAAAACCTAGAGAGTTAGTGAAATACAAGCCTGAAGCAAGAAGCTGCCAGGCAAAGGAACTAATGGACCCAACTATTAGCTGAAGTCGGCAGGCACGTTGACAGGTTTCTGGCAAAAGCCCTGACCCAGGCCTCAGACAGGGATGCGTTTCTTTGCAATTTTAAGACACTTCCCTTTTTGGTAATTTACTTCTTGAACACGTAAAACATTAACATGATTTAAAATTATAGAAGTCAAAACCACACAAAGGTGTTGCTCTCTTCCCAGCTTCTGCTTCTCTCCCAGCCCTCTGTAAGGAGCCCACTCCATCCTCTGTAAAGAGCCCACTGCACCCTCTGTGAGGAGCCCACTGCACCCTCTGTGAGGAGCCCACTGCATCCTCTGTGAGGAGCCCACTTCACCCTCTGTGAGGAGCCCACTGCATCCTCTGTGAGGAGCCCACTGCACCCTCTGTGAGGAGCCCACTGCATCCTCTGTGAGGAGCCCACTGCATCCTCTGTGAGGAGCCCACTGCATCCTCTGTGAGGAGCCCACTGCATCCTCTGTAAGGAGCCCACTTCATCCATGTATTTTTTTTTTTAATTCTATTTTGGTGATGAGGTCTTGCTATGTGACCCAAGTTGTTAGGCAACTCAAGATCTTTTTGCCTTAGCCTCCTATATGCTAGGATTACAGATGTGTGCGACCACATATAGCTAAGGATATGTGTATGTGCTTACACACATGTACACACATGCACATGTATGCCCATGAAGAGATCAACCTTGAGTGTCCTTCATCAGCTGCTGTCCTCCTTGTTTTTTGAGACAAAAACACCTTCTTCTGAGACCTGAGTCTTGCCAATTAGGCTAGCCTGGGTTGCCGAAGCAGGTCCTTAGTCTTCCCATCTCTGCCTTCCTGGACTGAGATGTCTAGTGCTGGCATTTTTATACTCTGGGCCTCAGGTTTTCATGACAGGTACTTTACCAACTATCTCTACAGCCCCAAATCAAGCTTTGACTTCTTGTTGGTCCACACTGCTTCACGCCTGTCCGTGGTATGGATTAGACTGAGTACAGGTGTGGCTGGTTACCTGCTCTTCTGAAACTTCCAGTGGAGGAGATGCTCGCGGCTCAGACCGAGGGCCATCCTGATAGTTGATATTTCGTCGCTGACGTAAAGGGGGGAAAAGCCGATTCCAGTTGATCATTCCTCCCTACAAGACAGCAACAAAGGGTTATCAGTAAAGGAACAGGACGCCCCATATCTCACGGGCCTCCCCACAGGCAGTCACAGCTCCAGTTGGGAAAGGAAAACCACGCTGCTCTGCTGTACTGTGATGCAAACCCCACATTCCTCAACACCCTCAACCAAGAGGACAAAGCAGCTCCTGCTGAGGGCACACAGAGAGAAGTGTCCTGTGCAACTGAGCACACTAGACCCGACCTCAGCCTCACTGACCTTGTCCCAGTTGGCTCCGGCCACACTTCAGGAGCTCCAGGCTTTGCAGGACATAATGGAGACACAGACATGGAAAAGGAAGTAAGAAGAAAGCCAAGGTTTGTAGTATGGAGGTGCGGGCCTGCTTTTGGTCCCGGCCGCCTGGCTCTCGCTGCGTACCCGAAATAATTACCCAGAAACTGTATTAATTAAATGACTGCCTGGCCCATTAGCTCTAGCCTCTTCTTGGCTAACTCTTAAACTAACCCATATCTAGTAATCTAGTATCTAGTAATCTATGTATCACCACGGGGTCATGGCTTACCAGGAAGATTTTAACCTATGTCCACCTCAGGCCGGAGAAACATGGCCCACAGTCCTGTCTTCTATGCATTTACTCCTGGGCATCAGATGGTAAAGCCACTTCGGGCTTCAAATCTGAGGAAAAATGCATGGCACCATCCTTTCTAAAAATTCCTGTTTTTAGTTGTGTGCAGCTCTTTGAATTTACTAATTTAGAAATGTCTATTATTTTGTCCCGCTGGTGTGAGACACCTTATTTCCATTTGTGTTTCCCCAATAGCAGGTACTTGTTGACTTGAGGCTTCCCCTGCTGTAAATGTCTAACTAATCACAGTACAGCACAGCAGTGTGGCATTTTGTTTACTAATTTAGAAATGTCTGTTTTAGACATCTTAGACTTCCTGAAAATTTATAGACTGTAAAAGTCAGAAAATCTTTCTCCTCAGGGAGACCTAAACCACCTAAGGAAAATACTTAACACTGGCTGAATGTAACGGGAAGCAATGGAAATCCTAAGGTACCAGAAACAAGTAGATATGGAGCGCCTGAGAAGAAGCAGGCTGGGATGTAGCCAGCCAGCGGGCCAGCCAGCCAAACAGGGAGACAGCTCAGAGGTTAAGAGCACTGGCTGCTCTTCCAGAGGTCCTGAGTTCAATTCCCAGCAACCACATGGTGGCTCACAACCATCTGTAATGGGATCTGGTGCTCTCTTCTGGCATGCGGGCATACATGGAAGGAATGTTGTATACATAATAAATAAATAAATCTTTAAAAAAAAAAAAAAGAAATCAGAGGCAAACCCAGGCACAGAGGAAGCCAGCCTGTTTAACAGTCAGGGCTGGGATGGTTAAGGTTAGACACCGTCTCAGACGGCATGCCGAGTATGCGCCAGAGCACGGGAAGCCAGACTGTGAACTCTAAGACAAGGGTACTTTCCTCTCATCGTGACAGGGAAAAGATTTCTCAAACAAAAATATGAAAAATGTGGCTAAAAATCATTATATTACCAGTAAGAACATATGCTAAAAGTTCAGCTGTTGTTGACTAAAACAAAACAACGGAGCTGATGACAAGCGGCATTCATATAAAAGAAAATGTAACAGACAAGAACATTCACATATACAGAACCACTAATGAGAAAAAACCAAGTGACAGGAGTCAGCAGAGAGTGTGTATAAATATTTACAGCAGAGGAAGCCTCAAGTCAACAAATACCTACTATTGGGGAAATGCAAATGGAATTAAGGTGTCTCACACCAGCGGGACAAAATAAAAGTCCAGCACCACCACCTGTGACGATGGCTAAGGTGAATGTGAGCTCTGCGGCTGTGGCTGCCCGGTGCACACTGGGGAGCCACTCTCGGGGTCCACACCTCCATCTCCGGGAGGGAGTGAGAGCTGAAAAGACCCTTTAGGAAAAATGTCCTGTGAGGCAATGAAATGAGAGTACCCCAGCTCCACCTTGTCCCCCGCGCTGTAATATAGAAAGGTTCTTCAACAGAAGGCCCCAGCTCTCGGCTGCCAGGCGCTTTCACACAGGGGCAAATATGAACCTCTACAAACAGGAAGCACTTCCCGCCACACATTTCACAGAGGTGGAAGGAAAGCTTGCATTTTCAAAAGACATTTTATGAAATACTAGTTATTAATTGACAAGACGATTTCTAAAGAAAGTTTTTTGTGCAGACAAACAACTGTCCCCCCACTCCTGAGCTAAATTACAGTGACTGTTTCTAGCGTCGTCAGCAGAATCTGTGTGAACAGGCATCCACGCTCTCCAGACTGTGGTGCACTCTGGACGAGGAGGCCAGACCAGAGGAGCACACTGCGGCCAGGGCACTCATGGCTCCATGGGCTGGGCACAGGGCCTTACACAGGGCTGGTATTCATGGAGCTGATCATCTTCCCCAGGGAGACAAGACGCCCAGAACAGAGAAACCAAAATAACGACTTCTGGCATTTCCGAGGGAAGACACGAAGCACAGCCAAAGCGCCAGAGAAGCCCTGAGTGACCTCAGCCAAGTGTGGCCAGAGCCAGGCGAAGCTTAAGGACATGGCGCTCAGGCTGAATCAAGGTAGAGTTTAGCTATGGGGAAGAGCACAGGTATTTCGCCAGTGTGCTCAAGGACAGAGCAGGAACAAAGTCATGTCAAGAGCAGCCTCTAGCGCTAGAATGCCTGGGGGTTCAGACCCCAGCTCTGCCTCTGCCTGTGAGATCCCATCCATCAGTTCCCTCAACTGTACAACGGGAACAGTGCCTCATGCTCTCGTGGGTATGTATGAAGGTGTGATGAGACTGCTCTACATGTAAGCATTTAAGACAGTCTGAAGACAGCAATCAGTCCATGACGCTGCCTTTCTTCAGCTTGCTATGGACCCTGGAGGGCTTTGATGGATGGAGGGTTGGCACATCCCTCTCCCCTACTGTTTTGCCAGCCCAGTGTTACCCAGTACAGCTGGAGCTACTTCCTTATCCAAGAGGGTGCTCTGAAAGATTGAACTGGGGAGTGCTAACAGGATATTATGAATGTGATGTCTCAGAAAAGTTAAATGCTTCCAAAGTACCTACACTGAAAAGGGCGGCCTCTGGGGAAGCTGCACCTGTCTTCAGTTTCTCTGTCTGGAGCCTGCATTATCAATCGGCTAGGAGTGAAATACGGCCGGCACTCACACTTGGGCTGATAGACACTGTGCTGGAAAGACTAAAACGGTCAAGAGGTCAGCACAAAATGTGATATGAAGGGCTAAGGAGAAGCTCAAGGCTCAGAGCTCATACCATGCACTCTTTCAGTGGTCTAGGGCTAGCCCTCAGCACCTACATCGGGCAGCTCACGACTACTTGGAACCCTCACTCCAGGGGATCAGGTGACCTCTTCTGGCCTCCTTGGACACCCACATCCACACACGAGAGAGAGAGAGAGAGAGAGAGAGAGAGAGAGGCGCAGACAGCGACAGACAGAGGGAGGGAGACACACACACACACAGAGATATACACACATACAAATCAAAATCAAAATTAATCTTAAAACTGAAATGACCATTCAGGGACCCTGTGCTAGGGCAGAGGGCTGAGGCCGAGTTGTATGCATGCTTCCTGACCCTGCCACAGAACAAGGCTCTCCAGGGTCTCACCTCATGGCGCACACCAAACCACAGGCTGGCACAGCCGGGAGGGCAGCAGGAGCAGCTTCACAGCCAGCCTGAAGGACAGGGGATCAGTGTCCCAGGTCATTTCTGACCATGGTACAGAGACTGCCTAGACCTAGTGGGAGGCTCTTATGGTCAGGGACATCATCCTCTGTCTTTCCAGCCCCATGACCACGTCTCAGTGTCCTCCGGAACCTCCTCATCTCATGTCCCCTAAGGTTGTTTCCTAGGAGTTTCTCTTTCCATGTCCTGCTGACAAGCCCTCATCTATTTACAAGGCTTCAGGCACCGTATCTGAGGTGAGGGTTCTGGCCTGGATGCTGTGCCTCATAGCTATAGAAACAGGTGTCCTGGAAATACCTCTACCTATGTTCCAGAGGCACCACACATGGAGCATGTCCCAAACCTACCCTCAATCCTATTTTGATCCCATGTTGCAACCCAAGAGTGATGTCCACATCTGCTCACAGCACGAGCAGGCCTGCAGCTTTGTCCCCTGGTCCCACACTGCTCGGTGCCAGGCCACTTTCCAGGGCAGGGCAGAGACACGAGCTTTACTGTGTCCTTCCTCTATTTAAAAGCCCTTCAACCATCCCTAATGTTTTAAAGTTTTTTTTTTCCATTTTATTTGTGTGTATGTGTGTGCATTTGCACACACCCCACAGCATGAATGTGGAGGTTAGAGAACACACAGGGTTTTACTCCACCACGTGGGTCGTGGAGAACCGAATTCAGGTCATCACGCTCAGTGTCCAGGGCCTGCACTTGCTGAGCCATCTCACAGGCCCCAAATGCTAACATTAAAACAAGGGAATCACTCTATTTTCCAAATTAGAAAAGGAATTGAGAACAGCGTTACTGTTTTCTATGTTGCAAACCCCTTTACTGTCTGACTGAACAGGAAGAAGACAGGTGCACACTTACATCATCAATTCTGCTCTACTTGGTTTCTGAAGCAATGGGCAGCACATACAAAGTCTTTCCATACACTACAGAGACCACACCCTGACACTATCAGCAGGTCCCCAGGACAATGGCTTTCTAGGCTGCTGCTTCTAGTAATCTTTGTTACTAACCTGCCCTCAGCTTCTCTGCTCTCCCCATGAATGGGGCCTGGAATCTCATTGTGCTGACAGCTCACTATACATTTCAATTGCACACTGACTGGCCTGACTCTCACACAGGCTGAGACTCCGTTCTGTTCTGTACAGGCCTGACACACAGGCCTGGCACATCAAACACTGGGGAAGCAGCAGTGCATGGTGCATAAATGAGTGGACAAGGCCACGCGAAGCACGCCGCAGAGCTATGCTACGTGGGGCTCTCTCAGCGGAGGCAGTGGGTGAATAAAGCAGGCGGGATGCA
This sequence comes from Ondatra zibethicus, assembly GCA_004026605.1. Lineage (NCBI taxonomy): Eukaryota > Metazoa > Chordata > Mammalia > Rodentia > Cricetidae > Ondatra > Ondatra zibethicus. Next base: position 24,375 of record PVIU01014745.1, read on the forward strand.
AGGGTGGGAGGGCTGGAGGAAGGAGGCTCACAAAGCAGAGACTGAAACAGTGTCCTCAGAGCGCAGCATGAACTGCAGCTCTCCACACCGCTCCCACAGCTGCCCAGTAAGCATGCACACACTCGGCTTCACTTGTCAGCATGCAGCATGCTGCCGGTGCTGGGAGGGGCCAGGTGAACAGATCCACAGAGCTCAGCTGAGTTGACAGATGCACACTGCTAAAAGCACAGGCAGCACCCGGGATGGCGCAAGGCAGCCCACCTGCCTGGGCATTGATAGTTAAGTTAGAGTTTAGAGGAGGGAAATACTGTCTAAGGCCACTGCTCAGCAGGAGCTTCCTGGCAAAAACACAGGGGAGTAAAGAAGAAGGAATTTACATGGCCAAGAAATGGGAGGCACAGTACAAGGCACAGAATAAATCCCCATCTGAAAGAAACAAAACAAAATCCAGTCCACTGGCAATATCTTCAGGACATGAAGCTTCAAAGAAGGCCTCAGACGGCTGTGCCCTGTGCCATAGAGCGCCAGCCTTCTCCTCCTGTGTATTCAGCACAGGGCTCTGTCTGTCTGCTGCACAGGCTGGCAGGTGTCAGAGCAGTGGTGTAGGAGGAACTGGGTGACCACTGACCCAGAACCCCACGGGGCTGTGATGGCTCTCAGTTTCAGTTTTGGTATGGTTCATCTTGCTGACCCGTTTTTGACTGACAGCCTTCAGACTGCCCGGGTTTTCCAGCAATTCTGCTGTTCAGGCTTGAAGTCTTTGGCTCAGGGGACGGCAGTTCTGGCGACGTTGCCATTCTCAGCCTTCTCTCTCTTTCCTCTCTTGTGCTCATGAGCCTTGCTCTTTTCCTTGAGTTGACAAGGCTGGGGCCACAGCAATGTTTCTGGAGACTGACCAGGGGACAAGGGAACACCAAGGAGGGCTACAGTGGTATGGGCAACCTATGTTATAGCCCCGAATGGGGCTCAGCAGTCCTTGCAAAGGACTCTTTAGCCAGCACTGAGCCTGCAGACAGATGGCCCAGGTTTGTTTATTTTCTCTGATGACATTGCTCCCGAGAGAACGGAGACACCCATCATGGTTCGCTCTCCTGAGACAGGGACCACTTTCACACTGGGGCTAACGATGGGGTACATCTGCTTCAACATCAGCTGCAAACTCAGCTGTAAATATTTTCTCTTTGATTCAGCAAGCAGGAGACCTTGCAAATCCCATGTGGGGAGCCACAGAGGTGGCAGGGGCATCGTGGAAGAAGAGGGCTAGGGTTCTATTTCAGCTTCCGTGGTCACCTTGGCCACAGGCTTTGAACACTCTCTGTGGGCTCCTGTGACTATAGGCCAAGTCTCTGTCAGGAGGTTGTAATAACTGAGGGTGCTAACGCCTACCCGTGACTATGCCACACAGCAAATGCACTTCTGGTTTGTTTCGGCCATCAAGAAGGTAGTACAGTGCCGTGTGTGTGTGTGTGTGTGTGTGTGTGTGTGTGTGTGTGTGTGTGTGTGTGTGTGTGTGTGAGAGAGAGAGAGAGAACGAGAGAGAGAACGAGCATGTGGGGTGTGTGTGTGTGAGCATGTGGTGCATCTGGTGTGTATATGTTGTGTGCATGTGTGGATTGTGAGCATGTTGGGGGTGTGTGTGTGTGTATGTTGTGTGTGGGGCGGGGGTTAGGGGGCTTCACAGCCTCAGTCTTGACTGGAGAACCTCTTGCACAGGCAGATTACACTGCTTTCTAGGTCAAAGATATCTTTACCCTCTTGATATGACTTCAGTACTCTTGAACACCACACACAAGTGTAGGGTGCACAAGGTAAGGTCTCACACACGCCTTCCAGAAAAAACAGGAATGAAAGTACATTGTTCAGCACAGGCAAAGTCCACTCCTGCCTAGTACCTCCTTCTTTCATTCTTTTGTCTGCCAAGATTTTGATCATTTTTTTCCTGCCTAACTTTAGTTCTATACAGAAATGATTACACGTTAAGTCAGAACTAGAATTCCCCTGGCACTTGATGTTTTGACAGAGAAAGAGGCGACACTCTGTTGAAAATGAGAGGATGACTCAAGATCTCCCCTTCCTATTTACATCTCCTCCATGAGATGCTGTCCATTTTCGTGTCTTCAGCAATCAGCTCTCACGCCTGGCAGTGGTGAGCACTCCGCCAGGGCGACATCAGCTCTCCAGTCAAACAGCGGCCAAGCTCTCCTGCAGCCCTTGGTGGCTCTGCTAGACTCAGCTTGACTTGTATTTCAAAACCCTCACTCTCAAGGATGACCTGCTCTTCCTTTATGGGGTCTGCCACTACCTATGTCTTTGCTGTCCCATTCTGAGGTTATACCGTTGGCTTCTTGATGACACGGCTGCTATTCACACTTTCTCCAGTGTAATCTGCACACCACTGTGGGCGACCCTGCACACCACCCTCCCACAGCAGCAGCACCACAGCGGAAAAACCCTCTGTCATGATGTCTGAAACATCTGTCCTATTTTAATGGTCCAAACCAATCCTGTCTTAAAGTATTTCCTGCCAGAACTTTCCTCACGTAGTATACCCTTTCTTCGTGCGGAACTGTGTTTACACAAATGGTCTGACCCCTTGGAGTATGTGCCTCAATTTTCTTGGGGCTTTCCCCCCTTTTCTGCGCAGGCCCAATTTTTATTTCATGTCCACATCAGTTTCACTCGCCAAAGTCCTCCTTCCTCCCCTCTGGAAGGCTCCTGGGACATAGTCACGATACCAGTTCCACCCAGAGTAAACCCTGGAGTCTGGGTTTCCACATGGACACAGTGGCAAAGCTGAACTAGATGGTTCTTAAGCAAGCTGAGGGCCTATTCTTCCCTGGACACTAGTGAGCATCTTGGAAGCAGTTGGAGCAGAGCCTCCCGTCCCTGCAGAGCAGCTGTGGGCAGAGCTCCTAGGCACACAATGGACACAGTCCCCATCCCCATGCTCTTGAGCTCCTTTGGTAGCAGCACTGAACCAAGAGGGATCTGAGGGAGAAACAAGCTCCTCGGGTGTCAGTCTTCTAGAGTCAGAGCAGTGGGTGGTGTCCTCTCAAGGAAGACGGATGGAGAAGTGAGTGTCTCTCTCATTTAAGGGATGTGCTGAACTACAAGGCATGGGTACAGTCTGGGGAGAGTGCGGCATACACACACGTAGAGTGGGCACACAGTCTGGGGACAGTGCGGCATACACACACGGAGCTCCATGACTTCATCAGGAAGATCTCGGCAAACCTTGGTTGGCCAACACATGTTATGATCTCTGGAAAGGGCATGGCTCACATCTGGAAATTACGGGCCTCTGGCTCATGCTGAGGGCTCTGAATGCTGGGCGTGAGGGGGAGACTCCGCGAAATCCCAGGCTTCTCAAGATAAAGGAGTTACAGTGCACTCTGTCTTTGCGACCAAGAGGAGAAGGGCTGATCGCTCTAGTCTGTCCACATCTAACATGGCGCCTCCTGCTCCATCTCTACACTTATTCAGAGCTCTAAAAAGTAACTGAAAAGTGAAGCCGAGGAAGAAAATCCACAGGGAATTAGAGTTGGTTATAACTTTTGTACCTGCAAAGAAAATTACCGTCCCTTACCTACCCCTTAAACACCATGAGACTGTGTAATGCTCCTCTTTCTCACCAAGGCACCAAAACAGAATGGAAAATAGAAATGATTTTCACGAATGTCACTTAATGAGTCAGGTTTGGAAAAGTGTCAGAGTTTGATTGATCCTATCTCTGGGGCTGAATCTCGTCAGAAAGACCAGCGAGAGCAGTGACAAAGCAGGCAGACCGCCGCCATCCGCAGCAGGCGCAGACCGCCATCTGCAGCTTTTGGCTTCAGCTTCACCCAGAACAGCACTTGCAGCTTGTTTTCACTTAACTGCAGATTTTTATCGACTGAGCTCTAGTGACTTATCCCACATCTGACACGACACAATCACACACTCATGGGAGAAGAGTCATAAAGGAACCAGCTCTGGCTGGTGAGACTTTGTTGACAAAGAAGCACAATAATTTGATGAGAATTGTTTTCAAATCAAATCACAACAAAAAGAGAAAGAGCACAGCTAAGTGCAGAGATGTGCGTGGGCCAGCCTGCATGGCAGCGCCCGAACTCAGGCCTGTGTGGCCTGCTCCCGTTGGGTCCCAGGGGTGACATGAAATTTCCACATAGGTAGAGGCGCCACTGCCACCTCTGCCTGATGATGACATGACACTTTATTGTGACTGTCTCTTTCTCTGTCACATCAAGGTCAGGACACAGTGCCTGGCTCACAGTTAGCATACGAAGTAATGCATTTCGTAGGGATTTCTGTACACACATGCACACACTTTGTTCTCCCCCCCACCCCCACTTCTGGCCCCTGTCCTCCCCACAGCTACTATGCTCCTCTGCTTTCATGTCACATGTATCCACTGCTCTGGACACAGAATTGGATGCTAACAATGGTCTGTAGCTGGCTGTGGTGATATTACATAATTCTGTGAATGAAAATTAGTGACTTGCACACTTCACATGAATTACTCAACAGAATACTTTCCTATACCAGAAATATTTATTAAATAACAAATTCTTAATTAATGAAAAGGACTTTCATACTATGCAAGGCAGGTATGAGTCATGCTGCAGGTTGGGTGGCACCTGACAACCCTTCTGCGGGTGGAGGAGGAGAGAAACAATCTTCACAGCCACAAAGTCTTACTCGGGGTAGGTGAGAGAGTAGCTAATGTGCTTCAAACTAGTACTGTGGAGCTCACTGCACTGCATGTGTGAACGGTGGTTAGATGCTTGGGGGGCATTGACACCTATCCTTGCATGAATAATGACTACTTTTCACCAAAACAGGCGGACAGCCAATCAGGGAGTACTGGGCAGCCCAATGCATGCAGCAGGGGCAACACAGACACCAGTGGTCCCAAGTCTCCCAGGAGGCTGCACCAAGCACTGTGCCTTCACGCAGGGTTCACCTGAACCCCACTCCTAAGGGACACCTGAGGGACACACATCCAAGTGTGTGTTGTGCTACTCGGGATCACCAGGGAACAGGAAAATGGTTCACACACGAGGGAACCCAGGTTTTCCATGAAGAGTAAGCTGAAAGGCGCTGGCTGCATGCCTCTAGGGCAGGCATTACACACTGAAAGGGTGATGGCCATGCAGGATGTACTTACCCTCTGAGGCAAAAATGAGGCCGTTATGTAGGGACATAAAGGTTGTTCAGCTCTGAACTGTACAACAAAAGGTGGCCTGGTCTACAGGTGATATTATGTTCAGCTTTGTTCTAGAAGTTGAAGCTCTTAAGAGTGACAGGTTAGCTCCCAGGTCTGGACTATGTCCCAGGAGTCCTGGGAGGGACAGAATGTGTGCCCATGTCATGGCAGTGACTAAAACTCCAGAGATCTTCGGATTCCTCGGAAACTCTTAGGCCATCCTTTATTCCCATGACAACCATCAGACTGTGTGCGCTCACCCTGTCTACCCAGAGCTGTCTCCCTAAATGCTAATTTTTTTATTTTCATTTTATGACTATGCTCCCTACTGTGAGCATATGGGTTATTCAGAAAAGCTACAAACTGTTTTGGCCTTAACACATTCCCACACCATCAACACAACACTCCTAATGGCAGATGCACGGGGGTAGGGAAGGGGCTCTCATCCCCGAAGCCACTCTCTGGGAGACACACTCGCAGTCTCAGACTGAACTCTAACACTCTTCATGGAAGTGAAAACAACAACAGATTTAGCCACACCACGCTGCCCAACCTAAGATGATGCCACACCAAACTCTGTATTACCCCTGTACTTCTGACTGGCTGCTGAGCATCAAGCCCCACAACTCCCTCCCCTAGGTTGATAAATTTGCTGAGCTGGCTCAGGGGACTCAGAGAAACACTTATATTTGCCCATTGATTATGACAGCTACAGATGAACACAGATGAACAGGCAGATGGGAGAGATGCATGCGGCATAGCACGGGAGGGTGTGCGCCCTCTCTGGGTGCCATCCTCTAGGAACTTCCATGTGCTCCGTTATGTAGGAGTTACTTAAAACTTAGTCCCTGTGAGTTTTTGGTTACGTTATGAAGGCATGACTGATTAAATCAACAACACTGCTGATCAGCCCATCCCTCAGCCTTTCTTCCCATGGGAAAGTGAGGCGTTGTCTAAAAGTTCTTGCCCTCTTGTCACAAAGCCAGTTCCCCTGGCTGGGCCTCTAGGAAGAAGAGCATCATGGGGCTGGGCAGGAGCTAGGTGTTCAGACAGGTCCCCACTTCACAGCCCAGGCAGCCTCTGACCTGTGACTGTCCTACATCTGCCTCTGGAGTGCTGGGATTGCAGATGGACAGGTATGGTCGGCCACCCATGACCCGTGGCTGTCAGCTCCTTACAGCAGTCTCAGTTCCCACAGTGTTTGGGGACCCTAGTCTTTTTCTCTTGGGGCCCTCGCACCCCAAATGATGACCTCTTCAAGTACCTTAGACTGTGCAGGGATGCTGAGCCTCAGGGGGCACACGGTCTAGCAGAACCCTCACCCCACCACTGCTTCACCTTCAGCAGCTGCGGACTTCTGGAGGAAGGGCAGGGAGTGTGTTATACACTCACTCACGGGGCAGTGCACTCATTGCACTGGAGTCCAGAAAGGCACAAATGGGGAAAGGTGCCTTCTTTCCTGGCAGGAACTAACACAAGAGCCATGGCTGGCAAGGTGGTACAAGGACGGGCAGAGCAGTCGGATTTCTGAGTCTGTGGCTAGCCTTGTCTACATAATGAGTTCCAGGATAGCCAGAATTACATAGTGAGACCCTGTCTCACAAACACAAACAACCCACACCCCCATACAAACACGAGCCTGTAAAAAGTTAAACACTGGCTCTGGCAGCAGCAAGCCAGACACTGTAGTGAAGTGACTGTGACCTACTGCGGCCAGCAGCCGTGCCAGCACAGAGACGTGAGGCTGGGAGAACAGAGCTAACGTCAGTGTTGCCCTGAGTGAATTTATTGATGACGGACACACATCACAGACATCAGACACACTAAATAGTAAGGTCGGGGGAGAAGCATGACTACTTGAAGAAGTGTCCAGAAAGACCGTGGGGTCCGCGTACACCTGGGGCACCGCCACGTCTGGGCTTCCTGATACTGACTCTGTCCACACAACGGTCCCCAGCTCCAGATGAGGAAAGTCCTAGAGAGACGACAAAATCTGCAAGAGCTGCATAGCTGGGGAGCAACACTTGCGGGAACGTGAGGTCACCGTCACGTTGCTACGGCAGATGTGAGCATGGGCTATCTCACACCAAGGCACGGGTCACATGGTGCTTCTCAGTGTCCTGCCACAGCTCCCTCCTCCACCCAGTGCCTCCCTCCTGTGGAAGCTCCTTTGTCAGGGTGAACACCTGCTCTTCCTGCTACAGCTCCTCCCCTGGCAACCCTGTTCCTGAACTTCCTGCTTTCTTCCCAGCTGCTCTGTTAGCCTAAACAAGAGCTTGGTCTGTCTGCCGTGACTGTTCTCAGCCCTTGCAGGACGTCCGTGTGCCTTCCCAACTCCGACTGTTATTCGAGTAACCCTGTCAATATTTACAGCACACATTTACTCATCAGTTCCCTAAATATTTGCTAAGTTCCTATTAGTGCCCTATTATCCGTGTACTGGAGAAGCAGACAGCCTGCCCTCTGCTTCCCATCACACTGGCACAGGTGAGCCCATCCCTAGTGAGAGCTGGGCTGGGCTGGGCTAAGTGTCAGGACCCGAGTGGGAGACTGAAAAGGCTTCCCAGAGACATGCTATCTGCCAGGAGAACTGGAGAGTGAATGGGAACCAGGCAAAAAACCAACAACAAACACAATTTTCTGTGTGGTAGAGCTGGTGGCTGTGGGAGGCGATGCGTAGCTCTGATGAACTGCAAACGGCTCAGCAAGGCTCGCAGTGCACGTGGGAAGGAGGTGCGGGTAAAAGGAGGCAGGGGCCCGTGTGTAAACTACCTTAACAGCTAAGAACTGCTGAAAGATTTCAGGGGGAGTGAAAGCATCAGACTCATGTTTCAGAGACCACTGATGGAGCAAATGACAGGGGCAGAGGCTGCCGTAGGAGCAGGCACAAGAGCAGGAGTCCATCTGGGGGGAGAAGGAAGCCATCCCATAGACATAAACGGGGTCCAGGAACTTCAACGCATAGCCTTGGGGCTTTGGCCCAGTGGTTACCTGCTTGTGTGGCCTTGAAAGCAGGGCACTGAGTGAGGACATGTCTCTGAAAGCAGGGCTGAACTGGTGCCGGGCAAATGGCTGGCATAACACATGCTGTCCTTGCTGGTCATACGTGAAGCATGCAAGTCTGCAAGTGAGGCAGCGAGCCCTACAGCGAGCTCTGTGGGCTGGCTGTCCTGAAGCTCCACAATAGACGGCAGCCCTAGGTCTACCGCAGGATAAGCATTAAGAACAAATGTGTTGAAAAAAATCTATGAAAACAAGCCCTTCCCACAGATCAACGAAACTGGCATACAAAGATCTCACTCACACACAAACATGGGAATCTTCCATGGTGGTTTAACAGGCAGAAGATTACTGTGTACTGGTCTACCATGCATAAAGATAAAGGGTCAAACAGCCCCATGAGGAAGTTCAGCAGGCTGTGGTAATGAAGCTTAGGAAAATAAACCTAGAAAGCTTAAGGACAGATGCTCTTGGCTGTCCATGCTGCTTTCTTGCTCTGAACTTCAGGCCCTTGGAGAGCGGAGGGGCGTGGCAGACAGCAGAGAGCCACAAACAAGAGCCAGTGCCTTTCCCAGCGCCAGTGGGAATGCGTTCTCAGGGCGGACAAGAGGGTTGGTGCTTTACTCACTGGGGAAGACTGTGTGGTAGTCAGAGTGTCTGTGGTAGACAGAGACACCGTGTGGCATCTGAAGCCAGCCATAAGAGAACATGTTGGCTCCTGGGGTCCCAGGCAGGGAATATATGAATTGCAGAGAACTATATCCCCACAAAAAACTATGCTATACCAGAAAGTGCCCAAGAATCAAAGTGATTTCAGTGTGTGCAGTAGAAACCCATCCGTCTGCAGGCCCTGGAAGTCCAGCAGAAACCCGCTGCCAGGGTGAAACGGCACACCTGGGGTCAGGATGGGCAGGGCCAGAGGGCACAAGGGCACTGAAAAGGCAGGTATACCAGACACCATGCCAACCACTTCTGTTGCACCAACACCTCTCCCTAGCTCACACCTGCCACAAGCTGTGAGCCTATGACAACCAATGGCCAAATATGGTTCAGGGATAGGTTCTTGAAAATGTTCAGGGTTCTTCTCGGGCACTGTGCAGGGAGGATCTCTGGAAGACAGAAGGGAACTCCTCCCAATGTTCCCTCAGTCATCCATTTAGCATAAAGAGAAGTGGCTTGTGGGTAATAAAATGCAGCCTACAGGTTTACTGGGATAGCAAAAGACTTGGTTGGTCAGCCAGGAAACTGGAAGGTAAGGGCCAAGGAACCCAAGGGAAGGCAAATGAACACAGCTAAGGGGCTCTCAGGAAGTGTGTTGGCTCTGTTTTTATGTTTTCCCAGATTAATTCCTACCACAGACATCCATCACAAAAAAGGCACCAAGCAGGAGGCAGATGGAATGATAACAACCTTATCATTGCCCATCTCAGTACTGGTTCAGGAAGAGTAGCCATGGCGACAGGGATGGAGGTTATACATATGCCCCATGTACCCAGTACCCATGTACTGACATCATGCACTAGCTAATCTGCCATCAGCAGACAGCAATAAGCTTGACAGACCACTTAGTGCCAACCAACACTGGGCATTGACTCTCTGGAACCACGAGTCTGTATGTTGAAGACCTACTGCCTCGGCAGGATGGTATTTAGACACGGGGTCTTCAGCGGTTAAGTAAGGTCAAGTGAGGTCATTTGGTGGGCCCTAATCCAAAAGAAACAGTTTCCTTATGAAAAGAGAATTAGGGCTCAGAACATCATACCTCAAAGTCTGGCACCTTGATGTGCTGGGTTCTTTGGGGTGAAGACTCTGGAGGCCTCCGAAGCAAGGTCCCTCTAGCCTTCGCCTACCACCCCATCCAGGAGTAAGGCACAGAGACTAGAGCTTTCTCCCCAAGGCAGGTCACAGACACTAGAAACCCACTCACCCAAAGTGCACCACAGAACCTACAAATCTCCCTTTCCCCATCAGACTTTCATCTCAGAGGGTCTTACGCTGCACCCAGGAGGGCCAGAACGAGTGTGAGCAGCCGGCCTTGCTGGGCTCTCTCCTGCCATCCATCCACCCTTCCCCTCTTCTCAAGGGTCCTGTAGATCCACTGCCTCCTGCCAGTCACAGGCTTCACTTCCGCCTGTGTTAACTGTTGACAGAATCCCTGTCACGCAGCTCCGTGCTCTCCATTCTCATGTACAGAGCTGAGGTCGGTCGTTTCCAGCCCACATTTCTGAGCACGCGCCAGCGGTCCTCAAACATGTATGTCATACACCTGCATTGTGTGCTCCAAAGTGACGTCAAAGTCAAAGAGGTCTGTAAGGAACGACTCTTTTTTTTCTCTTCTATCCCCCACTCCCTTCCAAAATATGAGCTCTGGAACCCACATTCTCAGTGCGAACACAAAGACATCAGACTACACTTCAATTCTGAGGGCCACTGAGACCTAAAGCCCTACCTCTTCACACCTGGGGAAGAAGAGGGGCAGGAGAAAATCCCGCATCTCTCTGCACCCCCAGAAGATGAAGGAGGAGATTGGAAGGAAGAGTCCAGTGTGCTGGATCATGCAAGTGTCCAAGGAAGATGCCAGGCACTTTGGCTGGGTGAGAGCAACTTCCCCTTTCCTTGTGCCCTTGAAAGACAAGTGTTGTGTCAGAGTTCTGGCAAATGTGGTATTTGGAGGTAACTGTGCAATGGCTCCTGGTTACTAATGGCACACATTTATATGATGTAATCACTGGCTGTTCCTTCAGGCTTTCTTATCTTTGTGTTCACTTTAACCCAGGACAGTCATGAAGCTTTTTGCTTGTTCCTCATCCATGGCACATGACTAGCCCTTTAACAGGAAGACGCTGTGGCTTTGACAAGATTACAAACACTGATACATATCCTATCTTGCTAACTAGGTTGGTGTTTCTCTCCAAAATAATGCTAAGAATGAGACTGTCCATTCTGATCAACTCTTCAGCTCTAATGTATTTTGTTACCTTAAAAACAAAACAACAAAGCCCCTGACACTGACAAAGGCCACCCTGAGACCTAAATTCTCAGTCTCCTGCAAACATATCAGAAGCTCAGTATAAAGCACAGGAGTACAACAGAGCCTCACAGGCTTGCACACAACGCATGCACGCACGCAGGCAGGCACGCACGCACGCACGCTGTCACACCTCTGAGCCGTCACGCAGGTCTCACCTGCTGCTGCCTCTGCCGTCTCACTTGTGCAAACTGAGAGAGCATCAGCTGCCGGTCAAGCTGTTCCATCCTCTGCTGCCTCTGGATGTCCACCGTGGCTCCCATCCCAACTCTGGCCTCGCTGGTTGGCTCTGAAGATGAGAAGATGGGCTCGAGGGCCCAGGAGGAGAACTGGGCCATCCTGCCAGGGATGCGGAGCAGCTGGTGAACCTGGAACACTTTGCGGTCATAACACACGCCTGAAATCTAAGAGAAAACACCAGCTGATTGTTCAAACGTAACAAAGATTGAGATGGTATATTTAACAGGGACTCAATAGTGACGATGTCTCCAATGGCATTTTCTAGTTGTGGCAGTGTTAGTAAGTCCCACCACGTGGCAGAGCACATAGCACTGCTAAACTCCTGCTGTGAGAGCACTGCTTGACATACAGGCCAACGCGGACTGAGCTTACTCAGTAAGACAAGCTTGCTCTATTAGTCAGGAGTTAGCAAAGGCCTGACCATTTCACACACCACGTACAGATACAGTATGTAAGGAGAATGTCTCAATTTTAAAAGAAATCCAGGGGCTGGGAGATGGCTTGGTCAGTCAAATGCTTTCTGGGCAAGCATAGAAACTTGAATTCAGTCCCTGGCTCCAAGCCAGACCTGGCTGTTGTGCATATAACCCCTGTGCTGGGGAGGCTGAATCATACAAATCCCTGGGGTTCACCGACCCAATAGCCCGCAAGCCCTAGGTCCAAATGAGGGAGCCCATCTGAAGAAGCCAGGTGGATGATCCTGGGGCAGATACCAAAATTGACTTCTGGCTTACATACACACACCCCTAAAATTAAAATACAAAATACAAAAAAGGTTTGGTTATCCAAACAATCTCACGCTGGAGCAACTCTGTGGTCCCCACTGGCAGATGGCCTGAGGGACACACATGGCTACAAAGGAAGGACATGTAAACCCCGAATTTACCCATCCATTAGTTAGCAATAAATACTTGTGGAAAATACTTTTTACAAACAAATCTATTTGTTGTAAAGATCGTTATAAAAGACATTTATATAGAAGGGGAAACCTCAGGATTTCTTCTTAATATAGCTTTTTAGGTAAAAATTACCATGCATATTCTTTTAATATATAAAAAAAAAACTTTAGCCAGGCGATGGTGGCTCTCGCTTTTAATCCCAGCACTTGGGGGGGGGTGTAGATGCAGGTGGATCTCTGTGAGTTCAAGGCCAGCCTGGTCTACAGAGTGAGTTCTAGGACAACCAAGGCTGTTACATAGAGAAATCCCGTCTCGAAAAACCAAAAAACAAAACAAATAAAAAACTCACAACAACAACAACAAAAAACAAAAATTGTCTAATTAGGATAAAATTATTCAAACCATACAAAAGAATTTAACAGCTTTTTCTGCTGATACCAAAAAAGTAACATTTATGTGTTTGCTGCTGTCTCACTGAGACAGGGTCTTGTTATGTGTAGCCCAGGCTGACCTGGACCTTGCAATCCTCCTGCCTCAGCCTGCTGAGTACTGGGATTACATATATGCTACCATGTTCAGCTCATGTGTTAGGAATGTAGCTTTTGATGGCTATTCTTGGTTGCCAGCACATCCATTCCTTCACTGGTACTGGAGCCTACTTCTTTGGGATTCCAGCATGTACAGAAGACCAGCTGAGACACCCAGCCTCATGGGACTGAGCAGCTACTAGATTCTTGGATTCTCCATTCACAGCGAGCCATTGTTGGATTAGCTGGACTGCAGCCTGTAAGTCATTCCAATAAATTCCCATATATACATACATATATATATATATTCATATACATATAGAATGAACCCCCTCTATATTTATATGGAGGGGGTTCATTCTATAGTGGTATAGTATTTGCATCTTAGTAAATAAAGCTTGCCTGAAGATCAGAATGTAAAGCAGCCACACTAGTCAGCCATACAAGCCAGGCAGTGGTTGCACACACCTTTAATCCCAGCAACCACACTAGTTAGCCATAGAGGCCAGGCAGTGGTGATGCACACCTTTAATCCCAGCACTAGAGAGGAATATAAAATGGGAGGAGACAGGTCTCAGTCTCAAGTCTGAGGATTTGTGGAAACAGAATCACCATTTCGGTCTGAGGTAAAGTTAAGAGCCAGTGGCTGGCTGCTTTGCTTTTCTGATCTTCAGCTTGAACCCCATGTCTCTGGGTTTTGTTTTTTTTTTTTTATTTGTGTTACATCTAGCAGCCAATATTTCGGGTATGAATTCACAAAAAAGCTGTTTGCTTGTAGCTTTACAGCCACCTTCATAGGCTGGAGCTATACACGGCCCAAGTCATAGCCCTACCAGCTAGGCGTTTCTTTCTTCTCTCCTGGCGGGCTCTCCCTAAACCCCCTTCTCAGGCTGATGCCAAACTAGTAGCTGCCTTGAAATCCAGTCAGGTTTTTACTGTTCTACACAGCAGCAATCAGCCTCACATCATCATCATCATCATCGGTGGCAGATTTGGTCAGATAACTGAGAATTATTTAAGGGAGGAATGAGTGAAAAGAGAGATTTTTCCCACATTAAAAAATTGAGAAACATTATTACAATGGGAGTTATGATAATATGCTGAACAGTTTGAAGACAGAACAACTAAATTTAGATGGGATTTATGTAATGTCAAATGTAAACACCAGCTTTATCAATTTTGTTTTATCACTAAAAAATTGGTTAATCTGAGTGCTAAGATACAAATTTTAGAAAAACAACAAAACAGATCATAGAGATATCAAATCCAGAGGAATTTAATGGAGAACCAATTTCAGCATTCATTATAAGAATAGAGAGGAACACCCTAAGGTTTTCTAACAGCCAACCTTAATATATCCAGTAACCTGACAGGAAGTACCAAATGCCAGAGGCTCAGTAAAAGCTGAAGGGACTCCGGCGGCAATGTCAGATCTAAGGAAAGAAGCAGTCGTCTCCTATGGCATGCGTTCACCTTCTGTGAAGCAAATGTTGTAACAGAACCACCCCTAAGACTGGACAGACTTGGATAAAGTTGTTTCAGAACCTGGTCCACAATTGCAATGGAGTACCTGGTTCAGAAAAGAGCTAAGACTATGGAACAATGAAGTAAAACTTGAGGTAAGGAAATCTCCTAAGATCAACTTTTTAGAGAAGGAGATTATGCTACTATAGAAAGGCAAATTGTATATGATGACAACACCTTGGATTTATGCCAGGAACAGCTCTGAATTCTTGGGACAGAATTGAAGAAGTAGAAAAGAAGATTCAATCATTTACTAAAGTCACACAGGGTTCAAAAGAAACCTTTACAGATTCTTACAAAGACTGACATCAGCAGTAAATAGAATGATACCAAATTTAGAAGCCAGACAAATAGTAACTGACTTACAGGCTTTTGAGGATGCTAATTCTCAATGCAAAAGGAAAATTAAAGGCAAGATCAGCACCCCTTGGAAGACTGGGTTTCAGATACAATCAATTCTAAATCTCATGACGATGATGCTTGGACGGGAGAGGTGATTTCCAGGGTTTGAAGAAAAGTCAGTGCTTCAGTTGTGGCAAACTCAGCCACCTTAGAAGGGACTGTAGACAGGGCGTTCCTAGAAACAAGGCTTTTTCCAAGCATAATCCATTCAGAATGCCCCTCCCTTCTGGATCATGCAGAAGGTCACAAAGGCAGGCATTAGACTAATGAATGTAGGTCAACAAGGGATATTCAAGGTAACTCTTGGCAGGCAGGAAACTGCCTGAGGGGCCTCTCGCAGGCCCCTGTGTCAAATCTGGTTCAGTCATTTCCTGCCATCATGTAGGAAAACTCCTTCCCAGAGCAATTGAAGATCCTAATGCCTATTGTAAGAAACCATACTGCTCTAGATAACACAACAGCTATAAAGAGAGAAAAAAAAATCAGGAGAAACCATAAGTTGAGTATTTCGGCAAACTTCTATTAATGAACAAAGACCAAAATTATAAATACGAATAAATGACATTATCATTGAAGGCTTGGTAGACACAGGTGAGAATGTAACAACAATTTTATCAGAATCTTGGCATCCAAATTGGCTCTTTAGGAGGTAAATGTTCAGTTTTTAGGAATTGGAACTTTATCACAGGCAAAGCAGAGCACAAGATGGGTTAAATATATAGGGCCAGAAGGACAGAGAGGAATATTAAAACCATATGTAGCTAACATAGCAATGAATTTGAGGGGATGTGATTTGTTACATCAAGGGAATACTCAGATAAATGTTTCCCCAATCTTAGAAACAAACCATAAATTAAAGTATGTTTCTGGGAAAAATATTATAAGATAGTATAAAGAACAGTCACTGATCATTTGGGTTGTACTTCCCAAATGCTGATCTTCTAACAGCCCTACCTTTAAAATGGTTGACAGACAAATCTGTATGGGTTAAGCAATGGTCTTTAACAACAGAGAAACTGCAGGCTTTAGAATAGCTAGTACAGGAACAACTAGATTCTCAGCATCAACCAGTCCTTGGAAGTCTCCTGCATTTGTTGCTAAAAAGAAATCTGAAAAATGGAGAACGGTAACAGATCTAAGTGCTGTTAAAAAGGGGATTCAACCTATGGGCTCTCTACAGTCTGGAATTCCTCTGCCTTCTCTATTGCCTAAACGATGGCCTCTTATAGTTATTGATTTAAAATACTGTTATTTCACTATACCTTTACAAGAAAAAGACAGAGAAAAATTAGCCTTCACAGTACCTACTTATAGTAATTCTTGGCCTGCTAAAAGATATCAATGAAATATTCTCCCACTGGGAATGTTGAATAGCCCCACCTTGTGCCAATATTTTGTATGGAACCAATTGTAAATGATACATAAGCAATTTCCTGAATCTATAGTTTACCATTACATGGACGACATTTCGCTATCTGATTCAAATATAGATATTCTAGAAAGAATGTTCGAAGAAGTAAAGGAAATTTTGCCTTGTTGGGGATTGCAAATTGTTCCTGAACAAATACAAAGAGGAGAATCTACTGCTTATTTAGGCTATAAAACAGGTTTACAAAAAATTAAGACACCAAAGGTACAAATTAGAAGATTGATTGCAGACTTTAAATGACTTCCAAAGATTGCTAGAAGACATTTTTCATCTACAGCCCACTATTGGGATAAAATCTGATGGACTGATTAATTTAAATAAAACCTTACACGGTGACAAGAACTTAAACATTCCTAGGAAATTATCAGCTGATGCTGAAAGAGAATTAACTTTGATTGAAGAGAAATTACAGGAGGGCACATATAGATCATGAGGATCTGAATCTTAACTGCATTCTGGTCATATTACCTTCCAAACATTCCTCTATAGGAATTTTAATGCAGAGGGAAGATATTATCTTTAGAAAGGATCTTTTTATAATATAAACCAAGTAAAAAAATTAAAAATTTACATAGAAAAGGTCTCTGAATTAATTATAAAAGGAAAATTGAGACTTTGCCAATTAGCAGGAATAGACTCAGCAGAAATTAAAGCTCCTTTTAAAAATGATGAAATTGACAAATTATGGGCAGAAAGTGAACCCTGGCAAAAAGCCTGTAGTAAATTTAACAACTATTGGAAAACGGCAAGAGAATGCAACCTACAAAGAGAACTAGCTGCGTCCTTCCTCACTGTGTCTGGGACGCAGCAATAACTAGAGCCCTACGTTCTGTAATGAAGGTAATAAATCAGGAAAGGCAGGTTACAAATTAGAAAACTTAAGTAAAGTGGATCAAAGCCCTTACGATTCTGTCCAAAAGTCAGAATTGTATGCTATTCTCATGGTACTAATGGATTTTAAAGAACCTCTCAACATAGTTACCAATTCATGGGCCACAAAAGAAAGTGGCTGCCAAACACTGTTAAGGCAAGGCTAGATAGCCCTTCAGAATATCCTGCTTCACAGAAAAGTCTATTGGATATGCTAGGCCTATAGGCCAAAGACAGATGCCCCAATGTTATAGAGGAAGTTTGGATGACTGTCCAGGAAGCCAGCTGTTTCGGTCATTTCTCACATTTTTTGGAAGTCGCTTGCTTGCACTTCCTGCTTACACAGTTAATATTATTTCCTTCTTGGGTCTCTTAGGGAGTTGAAGACTACACAGTTATAGCTATAGTTTTTCTTGTTTACCAGACTCACAAAAGAAACTCACTAAAGTGGTATAAAGTGTAAAAAGTTGAGAGACATTAAAAGAAAATTTGATAATGTAAATTAGAATAGAAAGTAAATTAGGTACAACCTTTTGGACTCATCAAGATAGGATAGATAATGGAGTGTTTTCTCTGAATCTGTCCAATGCAAATGGACCAGACATTGCTGATGTATTTACTGCCTGTATATACTGTATAGCAAATGGACCAGACATCGCTGATGTATATATTGCATACTTATTGTGCTTATTGCATATAGTTTTTCTTAGTTATAGCCTTTTTTATTTTAGACAAAAAGGGTAAATACAGTGGCACAACATTTGTGTTTTAACAAATAAAGCTTGCCTGAAGATCAGAATATATAGTAGTCATACTAGTTGTCATATAGGCTGGGCAGTGGTGGCACACACCTTAAATCCCAGCAGCCACACTAGTTAGCCATAGAGGCGGTAGTGGTGCACGCCTTTAATCCCAGCACTAGAGAGGAATATAAAATGGGTGGAGACAGCTCTCTCACTCAGACTCAGTCTGAGGATTCGTGGAGGCAGGATCACCCATTTTGGTCGGAGGTAGAAGTAACAGCCAGTGGCTGGCTGCTTTGCTTTTCTGGTTTTCAGTTTGAACCCCAATATCTGTCTCTGGGTCTTTATTATTCATGCTACATCATTCTATAAGTTCTGTGACTCTAGAGAACCTAACTAATAACAAAATTGCATGACTTCAGCGAGGGTATGTCAAGCCCCGGCACTGAAACACTGTAGAGGACAGAACAGAGAACTCTACTCTCACGGAAATAGTGCTTAATACACAGGAAAGGCAACAGACACATGAGGACATGCGACCACCAGACATGCTCTGTGAAGGAAATTGAGTACTTGGACCAAGGACCCATGTTAGGTCGGAAGGGACACATAAGCAGAGGCCTTCAGGATGGCAGGGTGCCACTGGAGATTGAAGACAACATCCCAAACAGATGCTGTGCAGGATGGGTGCACAGTAAGTGGTTAGAATTCCAGTCTGGGACCCAAGGGAATAGTTAAGTGGAGAAGCATTTAGGAGCCACTGACTAGTGCCTAGAATTTAAGCTGAGGAAATAGCAGCACTGGGGCTGGAGGAATGCAGAAGAGAAAAAGCCGGCAGGAGCGAAGCCCAGCAGTAGCTTCAGGGTGAGGAAATTGAGCCAGGAAAATCTGGTGCACGATTTGTTGCCACAGGCAAAAGCAGCTGCAGATAAGCAGGGAGGAGAGGTCACTGGAGCTCTGGACAATTTGGAGCAGAGGCAGGAGTAAAGGGCAGAATGGAACAGGCTCTGCAGGGCACACAGTGGGACTTGTGGCTTCAAGAATTCCTGTGGCTTTATTATCAAAACAGCACAAAACAACAAAGGAAATGAAAACAGAAACAGTTCCATGTGGAGTGAAACTATAAAGCACCCATGTGCCTGAGCCTCACAAGTCCTCGGAAAGTGAAGGCAGAACATGCAAATCCCTGCAGAAGCAGAGCCAGGGGCTGTGGGAGGCAGCAGTGAGCTGGGTGATGACCTTGGTCTGTGCAAGAAGCACCCCATTTCCACCCCATTCCCCAAGGTTCCCGTCTTCCATCTCCTTCACACCTGTGAGGGAAGAAGCTGAGGTGGTAGAAGGAACACACAAGGAGCCGGCACACAGGAGTGCAGCAGGAGTGTACCACTAACAGCCCGAGTGTGAGCCTGAAGGAGGGGCCGACTCCTCAGACCCCATGTGAGCACCACCCACCCCACCGCACCTGAAGGAGGGGGCTGACTCCTCAGACCCCATGTGAGCACCACCCATCCCCCACCCCACCCCACCACGCACAGCAAATCTATAAACTTGAAAATGCAAACGTTCCCAAGGAATAAGAAGATGGAATCTACTTCTAGATGCACTGTAGTGGACAAAATAACTCTTAAAAGGCAACCCAAGAAGAGACACAGACCACCTGAAGGAGAAGTACATGCTAGTAACAAACCATCAGCGATAAACTCAGTGAAAATGTGAGTCTTTGATAGGGAAAATCAAGAAGTGGAGCGTGTGTGTGCGCGCGTATGTATGTGTGGGTGCATGTATGTATATGAATGTGTATATATATATGTATATATATATATATCCTAGCAATAGAGATACTACCATCCATAAACTAGAAGTTCAAAATGGTTAAGATACCAATTTTCAGCAAACTAATACATAAGTTCAATGTTTCAAAATAAAATCTTATTTATTAAAATTTATTCAGTTTATTTTACATGTATGAGTATTTTATCTGCATGTATGTATGTATGTGCGCCATGTGTGTGCCTGGTGCCTACAGCAGTCAGAAGAGGGAAACAGAGCTCCTGGGACTGGAGTCACGGATGGTTGTGAGCCACCCCATGTGGGTGCTGGGAATCAAGGAACCGAAGCCAGGTCCTCTGCAGGACCAACATGCACCCGTAACCACTGACCCATATGTCCAGCCCTCAGAATAAAATCTTAACAAGGTGTTTGTTGGAACAGAAATGCCAGTCCTCAGAGTCTTCTCAACTATTGAAAGTTTACATTCTTTAAAGCAGCATGGTGGGAAATTGAAGCTGAGCAAAAATGACTGCACACTTTATGACTTCATCCTTGTCTCATCTACCCAGAGGTGGACTTCTGTAAAGGCCCCAGATGGCGAGCACGTGTTCCAGGAGCACGCATGGGAAGGAAGAGTGCACATGACCCTGGCCGTCAAACAAACAAAACAGCACTGTGCAATGTTTCAGATATTCACAGTGGATTAGAATACATAAAGCTTAGCAGTTCAGTTTCCTTTGAATATCTGACAATCACATCACCCCGTCCTATGGGAAGACAGGATAGGAACGATGACATTAAGGTTTTACCTAAGTCTCCATAGTACTACTTAGGTTATATTAAGACTCCTTTTAGTTTTCTTGAGTCAGGGTCTCATTAGGCCGAGCTGGCTTTGAATTCACTGTACAATAACCTCTAAGTTGGATCCTCCTTGTCTCCATCTCCTGAGAGCTAGCAGCACAAATGTGTGCCACCGTGCCCAGAGTGCATAGGGCGTCATGCATACTGGGGAAGCATTTCGTCAACTGGGTGATATCCTCAGGCTCAGACAGTCTTTTCTATAAAGTCGCGCTTTGCTGAAGAAAAAGGGGGCTTTAAAATCAGAGTATGAGTGGGGAAAGAGTTAAGTTGTAGAATGCCTGCTTAGCATGCACAAAGCCCTGGATACAGTCTCCAACAAAGACAGGAAGAGGGAGGGGAGAGGGAGGGAGGTCGGGAGCGAGCGAGCGAGCGAAAGGACAGAGTGAAGGTGGCTAAGGGTCAGAGTGCTGCTCTTCCAGAGGTCAAGTCCTAGCACTAGCACCAGGCTGCTCACAGTCACCTGTAACTCCCACTCCAAGGGCAATTATACTCACTCGTATGCATACCCATACATGCACACACACAATAAATCTTAGAAGTAAGGCCAGATGCTAGAATCTGCATAGCAACAGGCCAGGAGGAACTAAGCCAGGACCAGGGAAGTCTCCCGAGGCAGGATGTCTAAAGAGCAGTGTGAGGGCCAGCAACAAAGATAACAGCCTGGACAGTAGATGAGTAGATAAAGCAAAAGGGAACAGACACATGCTACACATCAGAGGCCAGCTAGGTCTAGAACGGAGCATCCAGCCAGGAGGTCCGGAACCCTGTTTAGCAAATGGGACATTGGCACCAAACCACCAGAGACTACTGTGGGCCCACATCTGTGGGCTATCTAGGCCTAGGTCCCAGGGTGTGGCTCTGGGTTATAGGCAGGAGTCCCCACATGGCAATGACAGCAGGTATTTCCTCATAAGCCTGATAATGTAAAACAGGAAATCGTTTTCTTCTTAGGACGCTGAAAATATGAACGTCAACTGCACACTGACTCAGGTTTCACACCATTAACTCTTCAGGAAGGGAGCCCCAGAGCAGGCTCAGAGTCAACAAAGACATCAGTCTGCTGGTGGGGCCAGGCCAACACTCACCCTATCCTCTGGTCTTGTTTACAACACACTGAAACCACAGCAAGCAGAGGCAAGAAATCATGACCCGCAGTGACACCAGCTGCCGAGCCCTTTCCCAGCCACTGAGACCCAAGGAGGTCCAGCAGGGTCCCTGTGGACCACGGTCCCTACACCCTGGGGCCCTGCCATCTAAGAAGGAGTGCATCTCCACGACTCAAACAAGCCTGGGAACAAACGCCTTCCCCGCACCTGAGCGGCAGCAGACCCACTGAGGACTCAGCTCTTCATCCAGACACACACTGCCTGTTCTGATGGTCCAGGCTGCTCCACAGCGCAGTGGAGAGGAAGACCGAGAAATCCCCCCCAATGGAGCCCCCTACTCTGCTGCGCTGAAACGCTAACAGAACAACGAGGTCGACGGCAGTCAGTGCTGGTCACCCCAAGAATGAGTCTGCACATTAGAGATCCTTGTGAGCACACTAGAAAGGATCACCGTCTCCGTGACACACACAGCCAGGCTTTGCAGTTACTGTAGGAGCCTGGCTGTGTGGTGGTGGCAGCGTCGGAGGCTGACTTCTCCTCACCTCTTGTGTATGAGTGATGACATCAACTTGTGAGTAGCCAGCAAAACCACTGTGCTATCCTGACGGGGGATTCTGAACTGCTGAGAACAAAATCAGACAGATCTCATATTACTGATTTCTAATAAAGTGTCTTAGAAACCTGCTGGAACTTCCTTTTTTTTTTTTTTTTTTTTTTTAAAGACAACCATGTATCAGGAGGATGAGGTAAACTGTACAATGTGTTGGGTGCTGGGGACCTGGCCTCGGGCCCTCACGCTGTGTAGTAAGCACTGAACTCATATAGCCATCTCTGCCCCACCTTGTGCTACTTGTATTCAACATTACAGGAGAAGGCTTAGGCAAGAGAATAAATTAAACAAAATACAAGGCATAGATGGGAAGAGATGGGTATTTCCCGACAGCGTGACGAAGAACGTAGGAAACATAACAAAAGCGATGAACAACGTGAGTAAACCCAACACAGGCACGGTCACCAAACAAGCCCGCTTGCTTGACACGGTCACCAAACAAGGCCGCTTTCTCTACACGGTCACCAAACAAGCCCTCTTGCTCAACACGGTCACCAAACAAGCCCGCTTGCTCAACACGGTCACCAAACAAGCCCACTTGCTCGACACGGTCACCAAACAAGCCCGCTTGCTTGACACGGTCACCAAACAAGCCCGCTTGCTTGACACGGTCACCAAACAAGCCCGCTTGCTCCACACCAACAGTAAGCAAATGGAGAAAACCGCGAAAGCAAGTCTCAATGGAAGCTGTGCAAGGGTTACATATGGGGAAAGCAAACATTTCAAGAATAAAGTGAAAGGCTACATAAATGTGGATACATGGCGTGTTCTGGATGGAAAGACGTCACCTTGTTTATGTGCTGGTGTGAGATGGGGGCTCCGGAGAAACACTACGTAAAACTGCATGGCTCAGAGCAGGGCACTTGTCAGCCACACAGGCTGTTCTTTTCATGTGTGAGGCGGGGTCTGGAAGCAGCTTAGCCGGGTAACGGTTATGACTCAAAGTCTCTCAAGAAGCTGCACTCAGTCGAGATGTTAGTCACGCTGTGCTCATCTGAAGACCTGACGGGGCTGAGGTGAACTTCCAAGATGGGTCAAGGGCACACCTGGCAAGTCAGTGTCGAATGCTGAGAAAGGCTCAGCCCCTGCCATGGGCATTTCCGTGTCTAGGGGAGTTTCCGTGTCTCCAGGTCACAGCAGCTGGCTTCCCCAAGAGGAAGCAGAGCAGAGCAGTGTGTCCCGACCCGCTCTTGGGAGTCACAGCGTCCTTCTGGTACACCTGTTCATTTTAAGTCAGTTACCACATACCAGGGAGTTCAGGGATCAGAGGCCAGTCTGGGCAGCACAGTAGATAAAACTTAGTCTACACACACACACACACACACACACACACACACAAATAGATAAACAAACAAGAGAAATACCAGCCAAACACAACATAAAACCCCTCAATACAAAAATACCATATTGGATTGGCAAGATGGTTTAAAGGTAGGGTACTTGTCCCTAGATAGGACAGCCTGGATTCAATCCATGGCACCCACACGGCAGCTCACACCTGTCTGTAACTGCAGTTCTAGGTGCTCTGACACCTTCACACAGACATACAGTCAGAGAAAGCACCAATGAACATAAAATAAAAATAAATTATTAAAAGAATAAGAAAAAAAATACAAAAGACTTCAGTCTTAGTCACTGTTCTATTGCCAGGAAGAGACACCATGACCAAGGCAGCTCTTACAAAAGAAAGCCCTTAACTGGGGGCTCGCACTTTTAAAGGATTAGTCCATGGTGATCATGGCAGTAAGCAGACAGGCACGGCACTGAAGGAGTGCTTGAGACCTTTACATCCAGATCCACAAGCAACAAGCAGAGAGACAGAGACACTGGGCTTGGTGTGGGCTTCTGGAACCTCAAGTCTACCCTCAGTGACACACCTCCTCCAACAAGGCCAAATCTGTTCCAATAAGACCACACCTCCTACTCATTCCCAAACAGTTCTAGTAGCTGGGGACCAAGCATTCAAACATCTAAGCCATGAGGGTCATTCTCATTAAACCACAACTTCATATTCTACAATCCAAAATACACGGACTTCAAAAAGAGCAAAACAGTCGACAGAAGGTCCATGTTGCTGCAGGAGCTGATGGCTGCAGGTTATAAGACAGAAGAGAAATATCAACACAGTTAGCTCCAGAGGAATAAACATTGTACTTGTCTATTTAAACACATGCACACGCACGCACACACACACAAACACACACACACACACACACACGCGCGCGCACACACACACACAAACAATCTAACAGCTCTAAGATAATCAAAATTGATTAATAATGTCCAGTCTCTTGCTAGGTAGACAATGTGAAGATATTATGGGAAAAGCCGTGTCATGCAACTGACAAGCTGATCTCCCAGAAGTCTCCACAGCACACATTGCTGCTACCTCTTCCTTATCTGCACCTCTCCTTTCTGACACTGGCTGAAGGTAACGTACACTGTCCTCTGTCTGCAGACTCTCCTCCACAAGAACGTGTGAAATTGAGGGTGAGGATGAGGCCTGAGCTGCGGACGGAGGAGGCTGGAGGAGGCTGTTCCCAGCTGTGCTTTCAGTGTCGCTTGGAGAGCTAGAGGGGCAACCCATCTCACAGAGGACCTGGCTTCAACGGCTGCGACTCCAGTTCCCAGGGATCCCACGCTCTCCTGCCTCTACCGGGACTGCATGCACATAGACTTACATGAGGCACACTCATTCATATACAATTTTTTTTATAGAAACAGAACCATCGTTTAATACAATAATCCCACTTCTAAGTACATAATGAAAAATTTAAAATCAGGATGTTGGTGAGGTGGCTCGGTGGGATATGAAGAGCCTGACATCCTGAGCTGGATGCCCAGGACCTACATGGGAAGAACCAGCTCCAGCAAGTTGTCCTCTGACCTCCACATATGTGCCATGACATGTCACCCACACATATGCACACACACATAATAAATGAATAAACAAATAAATAAATGTAATTTTAAAAACTTAAAAAATAATTGAAATTGGAACCCTGATGTGATGTTAGCACTCCCATTTTCCCTGTAATGCTATATCCACAGTAATCAATGATCAATGTCCACTGATCCATGAATGGATAAACCATTGTCTGTGAAAGGGAACTGAAATTCCTCCCCATGCAACAACACAAATGAATCAGAAAGCTCTCACACTAACTGAAACAAGTGACAATCAAAAGACAATCAATGCATGATGTGTGCACACTCTCTAAGACAAGGCCAGGGGAGCAGAGTGGAATGATGCTAGGGATCCAGGCAGGGGAAAGAGGAAATTATTAAGCTCTAGTGAAGCAAATGAATAAGCTCGAGAACTAACACGTGACACTGTGATTGTATCAACAACACACTTTAAACGTAAAGATCAGTGAGGCCGGATCTCATTAAATACTCACATTGCAGCGATATACAGACGTGTATACACGTGTATGTGCAGGCATACACACCCTCACAAGGAAGGAGGGATAAGAAAAGGCTTGGGTCAGGACTTGAACAAAATGCTAGAGGAGGCGGTGATGCATGGTGGGGCTGTATCTGGACACTGGGCTCTGAGCTGGGCAAGGTGACCGTGGAGATAGACTGAAGAGCTGCTAAAGCCACTAGCATGATTTTCTGCCAGACACGGAGGTGCCCGCAATCTATCATCTATGAGGTAGAGATGTAGAGAATAAGTCTGAAGGCAGCTTGGGCTGCAGCATGTGTCTTAGGCCACTCCGCGTAACAAACACAGGGAGAGCCTGGCTGAGAAAACAAACAAGAGCCCCTAAGATGATACCAGTAACAGCGGCATCACCACCACTGCCGCACGCCTATGGTCTCCGGGCCTATGCGACCCCTGTCTGGAATTCACTGATCACTGGCCCTGGACTGAGATGCAACCTCCAAACAGATCAACTACCAAACAGACTGCCTGAGTTAGGGTTTTTATTGCTGTGAAGAGACACCATGACCATGGCAACTCTTATAAAGAAAACATTTAATTGGGGTGGCTTGCTTACAGTTTCAGAGGTTCAGTCCCTTATCATCATGACGGGGAGCATCACGTGAGGGGCAGGAGGCA
>PVIU01014746.1:0-50822 GCA_004026605.1 Ondatra zibethicus
TCACAAAACCTGTAAGCCCAGTTCCAGGGATTCTGATGCCCTCTTCTGGCCTCTGGGGGCACTGGATGGAACGCACAAGCACACTTGCAGACAAAATGTATAAAATAAAAAATTAAGAATTAACGTATAAAATCTCTGTCCTCAACCTGTAACTTACTTCTGCTAGAGATAAACAATAAATACAATAGTTTGCTTATAGCGTGTTAGAAAGTGATAGTTGTTCAGGTAAAAATCCCGGCATAGTAAGGAGGATGGGTTGACACAGTAGTAAGAATTAACCAATCAGTCAGCCATAGTGGACCACACATTTGACCTTAGCGCTGGAGAGGCAGGATGATAACTGTGAGTTCTAAGACAGCTTGGTCTAAGTAGTGAGTTGCTGGCTAACCAGGAGACCCTGTGGGAAGTTCTAGGGAAGACAGCTGATGGAGCCAGCGTCCCTAAGCATGTCTAGAGCCTTTGAGGAAGAGCCGTACCATAGCGCCTGGAGGTGAGAGGAAAAGGGAAACACTGATTTATTTTTCTTTTCTGTAATGGGCAACTACTGTAGGACTTTAAGTAGAGATGCAAAATGATCAAACTTATTTGGGTTTTCTTTTGCTTTGGTTGGTTGGCTTTGTTTAAGCCTTCTCTTTAGCCCCTTTGACTCCCATTTTAAAAATAGAACTCAAACATTCCTACAAGGAATGTGATTTCTATTCTAAAAGGATTAGTTCCTACAAGGTAAACTATCCGATATTCCAGTTTTTCTTGTTAATATACCTCTCTAGCATGGCATCTTGAGGTGATCCTAGTCAAAAGACCCAGGGCCCAGCAAAGAAGTCTGAAGCTCTCAGCAGTAATTGCTGTCTAAACACAAGTCGAGCACATGGCAGAGCCAACCTGGCCTTGGTCTTCTCTCCAGAAGGAAAACGAGTGAGTGTACACCTCTAAACTCTTCTTCGGAAGCCACTGGGAGACTCTCTATTGTTTACAGGAAGTCATAGAGTCCAGGTGTGGGAAACATATGGCAAAGTGGTGAAGAGAGCTTCAGCCCCCAAATTTTATTTTGTTCATGAATTTTGGTTGTATTTTCAAGTAGCTAAATGAGTTATTAAGTTGGATCTCAGGCATTGTGGCTCTTATCGGTAAGTCCCAGCACTTGTGAGGTGGAGGCAGGAGGATCAGGAATTCAAGGTCATACTTAACTACACAGTGAGTTGGGGACCAGCCTGGGCTACATGAGACCTTGTCTCAAAATTAAAACCCAAGTTTTCCTTTCACTCGCAGTGGTAGATTCTCCCAACAGCTGTCTGCTGGCGTTGCTATCCCCTTTCTACACGTGAGTCAACCAGGGTTCTGAGAGGGGAACGGACTTGGCAGTTGTCAGAGTTCCCTGTTAGGTGCTGGAGTCTGTGTCTGGAGTCACATTTGTTTGCCCTTTACCAGTAAGTGCAGTAGCTTTGCTGTGTCTAGTCTGAGTTCTGACAGTAGTTAGTGAGCGAGACAGTGTGGTATTCTGATCACACAGAGGCACAGGTCAGCCACCTTTGTTTTAGGAAAGACACAGAGCACTTATAGCTAGGACATAGGTCTGGGCTTATGCAGATGAAGTTGTCGACAGAGGGTTTCATTTATAGGCAGAATTATCATGGCTTTTACAGAGAAACCAGCTCTGAGCCTCCAAAGATACCTGACCACAATCCCTATAGAAATCTTAGGATTTCTGTTGCAGAGAGAAAACATCCAAAGTATTGATTAATAACTTCACCCAAGATCATACGGTCTCAGTGAACTTTTTATTCCTCACCCTTCACAATAGGACCTAGTTGTCGTTTGTGTTTAATCTCTTGGCTCAGCCTGTGAGCTCTGGAAGACCAAACGCCTGTGGTCTGGAACATGCTGTAACCACACGCGACCACTATGGAGATGAACCGCTTTAAGCGCCACAGCTTGAATCAGCCTCAAGGCTGCACAGGCAAAACTTGACTCGGAGAGCTTGCCGCTCACTCAGGAGGCTGCCGCAGAATTCAAGGTCTTCCTGATTTACATAACGAGTTCCAGACCATCCCTCCCCTTCAGAAGTCACTATTAACGACCGCTGTGACAAACTCCGTTAGCCCTTTAAGGACTGAACAAGAAATTGGAGTAATCGAATACCAGCCTGGTTTGGAGTGGGGCTGTCGGAGGGACACCCGGGAGGCTAGAGCGGTTGGCCTGGGGCGCTTCTGGCACCTGGGGGTGGGAAGGGATCCTAAGACCCGTCCTGTGGGTGGAGCCACGTCCCGGACGAGCGGGGGCAGCGGCAGGTAATAGGTGCTGGGCTGGAGGTCTCTGGGTGCGGTCTCCTGGAGCAGAGCCAATCTCTTCCCGTTAAGTGTGTCTGAGCTGGGTAGAAGGGGCAGTGTTTCTGGTCTCCGGATGGCAAATTAGCGGGAAAGCAGGCTACCATTTCTCCCTGACTCTGACTTCTTTAACGTGGAGACGTGGTGGCTTGGGGAGTCCCCGCCCATGCGAAGCCTCCCCTCCATATATGAATTGCTTGGTTGTGGGTATGTGGCTCCCACAGTTTATAAACCATGAAAGCTGGGTTAGTGGTACAAGTACATGCAGGATGAGTGCTGGGATACAGGACTGAGCCTCCCATAGTACATGCACCATGAGTTATAGGCATTAAACTCGCAGAGTACATGAATGATGTGTTACTGGTTTGAGTCTCCAACAGATAGATATTCCATGGGTGCTAGGTTACAGGCATGAGTCTCCCACAGTACATGAACATGAGCACTGGTTTACAGATAGTAGCTGTGATGTCTGTTCTTGGTTGTCAGCTTAACTACATCTGGAATGAACTACAATCCAGAAATGGAGGGTACAAAATTATTTTTGCTTACTTTGAAGTAGGTGAATCCACTTCTAGTCCAGACCTTTGAGATAAGAAGACATGGTGCCTTTGATCCTTTGATCCGGATCTTGAGGTGGGAAGACATGGTGTGGGACAATTCTGTATTCTGTCAATTACGTTTTAAATAAATGCTGATTGGCCAGTAGCCAGGCAGGAAATATAGGCGGGACAACCATTCAGGAAGTAGAGGTGGGTCAATGAGAACAGGAGAATTCTAGGAAGGAGGAAGCCCATTCCTCCCCAGTCCTGTCCAGATACCGAAGAAGGAAGATGTGACCTGTCCCGCTAAAAAAGGTACCAAGCCATGTGGCTAACATATACTAGAATAATGGGTTAATATAAGTTATAAGGGTTAATAAGAAGCCTGAGCTAATGGGCCAATCAGTTCATCATTAATATAGACCTCTGTGTGATTTCTTTGGGGCAAAATGGCTGTGGGACCTGGTGGGAGGACAAAAACCAGGCAGGACAGAAACCTCAGACAATAGAATGGCACCCCAGAAACCCCAACAAGCAGGCCCTCATGTTACAAAGACACACCTTTAATTTGGGTTACATCTTTTGCTGGAAGCCTAGATAAGGACATGGAAAAAAGAAAGTTTTGCTTGTTGCCTGCTTTCCCTTGTCTTGCTATCACATCTATTCCTTCACTGGCCTTGGAGCCTACTTCTTTGGGATTCTGGTGTATATTGAACCCAAATAAGCCAAGACATCCAGCCTTGTGGACTGAGCAACTACTGAATTTTGGGACGTTCTCTTCACAGTCAGCCATTGTTGGATTAGCTAGTCTGCAGCCTGTAAGTCATTTCAATAAATCCCCTTATATATATTTATGTATATATATTCATTATATAAGTTCTGTATTCTAGAGGGCCTGACTAATTACAGTAGCCTCCTACTGTATTTCCACCATTAGTGCTGGAATACAGGTGCGAGACTGCCACAGTACATGCATAATGAATATTAAATTTCAGGCTTTTGCTTAAAATGGTACATGCAGCATGAGTGCTGTATTACATGCATGAGCCTCCCACAGTACAGGAACCACAAATGCTGGGTTACAAGCATGAACCTTCCACATTACATGTATCATGAATGCGCTTACAAGCAGGGGCTCTCACAATATATGTGTCATGAGTGCTGGGATTTGGGCATCAGCTATCCACAGTACGAGCACCATGGAAGCTGTGTTACAGTCTTCCACAGTACATGCACTGTGGGTACCCATTTACAGGTAGGCTCTTCCCACTGTACATTCATACTGTGTGTGCTATACAGGCATGAGTCTCCCACAATGCATTCACTATGAGTGTGAGGTTGCAAGCACGAGCTTCTCTAGTATGTGCACCATGAGTGTTGGGTTACAGGTGTGAGTCTCCCACAATACATAATGATGAGTGCTGGATGGGACATGAGTCTCCCACCATCCATGCACCTATCACCGCTGGGGGGGTTGTGAGCTAGCCTCCAGCAGTGCAGGGCTGGGAAGGAATCCACAGACTTTTCTATCCTAGGGGGTTGGGGAAAAAGACACTTACACTCTCTCTTGATGATTTCCTTTTTTATTCTTCTGCATTCTTTTTCTCTATACGTTTTTCTACAGCTTGTATACCCCAACAAAATCTTTCAGGCAATATGGGAATTACAATTATAAAAATAGAATTACATTCTATTTTTCAAGTGAATGATTATAATGAATACAGGTAAAAACATATTTTCATCTTCCATACATGATTAAGCAGTCTCTTCTATAACCCATATACATTTACATCTATGTAACTTGTTACAGATTAACAGGATATAAGCAAGCAGAGCATATTATTTCCTCAGCCAACTCTTTTGTTGACAGGTTGTTTTTTGCAGTTATGAAGAAAAATTCAATCACTTTATCATTTATCTTGAAAAGTAATCTTATAAAGAATCTTAAAGGAATTGCAAATCTAAAATTTCATACACAAAAAATCAGTCACTCAGCTGTATTTTAAATCTTTAGGGTGCATACCCACTCATCAATAGTTTTGTTTATTGGGAGATGAAGGGCAGGAATGGGTGTAAAGAATTAATCATCACCTTTGATCCTCAACCAACCCTAGCAAGGAAAGTGCGCCAGCTAATAACAATCGGGCTGCTTTGTATTTTTGACCTCAGCTATGTGTCCTTGTGAACTTTAGATTGTTTTCTGGGGGTTTTCATCTCAAAACTATTATCAAAACATCTGATGTAACTTGAGATTATTTTTAAAGCTTTTAAACTATGATGCACACCAAAACCTGTGATTACATCTTTTAGCATTAACATTAAAGGAATTCGAGCCAGCCTGGCTCCTGGGACCCATTTGTTTCTCTTGATCATTAACTTGAGCTATAATCTATGCAGCTCCTTAGGTGAAACTCATAGGCCCTAGCTGTGTGACACTTCCTTGTATTTATTTTTGTTCATCAAAACTCTGTACAAGCTAACATTATTATTATCATCAATTAGACAGTACAACTTAGGAAGGAATTATCTTCATATTAATCCACGGGTAAAAATGCCCATTGGGACAGGATATTTCTATGAGATAAATACACTACATTACAGGCAGTGAGGATCTCCCCAGACCCATTTACAGCATACCGGACAGCAGAGAAAGTTGGCCGCAGCAAACATGTGAAGGCACAGCAGAGGCAAAAGACATTCTGGAGTTTGTGGTCTTGGGGCTTTGCCTATCCAAGATTCACCCATCAGGGATTTCCCTTCTGGTAGGATGACACCCTGAAGTTAACTGTCATCTGCTGCTCCTCTTACATGGCCACTGGCATGCACCATTGTCCTAGATTAGAGTTTCCCAAAGTATATGGATGATATATGCTGGGTGACAGGTGTTTGACTCCAACAGTATATGCACCATGAGTGCTGGGTTATAGGTGTGAGCCTCCTACAGCACATGCACCATGAGTGCTGGGATACAGGTCTGAGCCTCCCACAGTACACTCATCATGAGCATTGGTTTGAGTCTCCCATGGTTACCCATTGGATTACTGGTTTGAGTGTTACATAGTACATTCAGAGCTATTTCTTGGTTAAAGGTATGAGCCCCCAAGTACAGGCACCATGATTGCTAGCATAGTGTTGTGAGCTTCCCACAGGACATTCACTATGAGCTCTGAGTTATAGGGTGAGCCTCTCATTTTACATGCACTATGAGTGTTGTATTACAGGCTGGAGCCTCCTCTAACATGTATCATGAGTGTTTGCTTACATGCCTGAGCCCTCACCCCCCAGTAAATGCATCATGAATGCTGGGTTGCATGCACCATGGGAGATGGGTCATAGGTGTGAACCTCCCGCATTACATGCACCGTTGGGTTATAATTGGAATCAGTTTAATATTTTTACCTCTAATGTCACAAAGCCCACATTTAGTGGTCCTTTAACTGCCATCTTGTTGAGTGAGGATGACTGTCATATTGACACCCCCCAAAATGGGTTGTTGGAAAAAGAGAGAGAGGAAGAGAATTCAGCAGGAATTACTGAATCATTGTCAGGTGTTCTGTGCTGTGTGTAGAAGAAAGAGGGTCACTCCAAGATGAATTTTAGGCTCTCTGGCAGCAGGTAGGAAAACTTTCTGTGAACTGAACCTCTAATAGCTGTGCAAAGGCATATTTATTGATTGTTACATAAAAGTTGATTTTTGGGTAAAACTAATTCTGCAGATTAGTCCGTGATCTAATCTGTATGTTTTCTGAGGGAAAGCATCACACCCTGCAACTTTAGTCCTTATTGTGTACTGTCTACAGTACCCAGTATAGGACTTTCTTGGGGGTTGCCTGCCACCAAATAATGATATGCAGACTTATTATTAATTATGAGAGCTTGGGCTTACTTTAGCCTTGTTCCCAACTAGCTCCTAAACTCAAATTAACCTTTTTCTATTAATCTATGTTCTGCTACATGTTTTTTGTTTAAACCGCTCTTAAATTCTGTTTGTCCACCTTGTTCCATGTCTTGCTGGTGTCTCCCATTTTCTTCAGTTCCTCTCTCTCCCCGGAAGTCCTGCCTAGTCTTTCCTGCTTAGTTGTTGATCATTAAGCTATTTATTAAACCAATCAGAAGGCACCTTTCCCACAGTGTGATCAAATATCTTGCAACAGTACCCAATAATTCAAGATATCCAGATGTGCCAGGATAGTATTGTGACCAAAGTCATAAAAAGGATGCAAAGTTGCTTTAGGAAAAGAGCACTGTAGACAACAGAGAACAATCACTGTTTCCACAATGATTTCTTCCAAGGCCTAAACACTTTTAGAAAACAACTGTTCATCCTGATGTTTACCCTAGGAAGAGTGAAGACAACTGTTCATCCTGATGTTTACCCTAGGAACAGTGAAGACAACTGTTCATCCTGATGTTTACCCTAGGCACAGTGAAGACAACTGTTCATCCTGATGTTTACCCTAGGCACAGTGAAGACAACTGTTTATCCTGATGTTTACCCTTGGTGCAGTGAAGACAACTGTTCATCTCATGTTTACCCTTGGTGTAGTGAAGACAACTGTTCATCCTCATGTTTACCCTAGGTGCAATAATCTTACTATTATTTTCTCTACAATTTACCAGGAAGGACCTGGAGTGAGAATGGATGGGATTGTGGAGAAAGGTGATAGGAGGAGCTGGGGAGGGTTATGTATATTCAAAATGTATCATATAAAATGTTCAAGAATTGGGCTGGAAAGATGGCTCAGTGGTTAAGAGCTCCACATGCTCTTCCAAAGGTCCTGAGTTCAATTCCCAGCAACCACATGGTGGCTCACAACCATCTGCAATGAGATCTGGTGCCCTCTTCTGGCCTGCAGGGATATAGGCAGCCAGAGCACTGTATACATAATAAATAAATAAAAAATGTTCAAGAATTAATAAAAATGTTGCTTAAAAATGGAACTAGATACGTGGCATAGGCTTTCACCTCTTTAAGTTGCTGAGGCAGAAGAATGCTTGAACCCAAGGGTTCAAGCCCAGCTGCAGTAACATGGAGACCTTATCAAGAGGGAGAGGGAGGGCTGAAATGGAAAACTGGTGTCACCATAGAAATAGCTACTCTTCCTGCACAATTTTCACATTGACAGAAATTCTTAAAAATCGGAGACGGCTCAACTGGCAATGGTACTTGCCAAATGACACTGGTGACCTGAATTTGAGCTCCAGAACCCATGTGAAGGTTGAGAGGAAAGCCAACTCGTGTGTGTGTGTGTGTGTGTGTGTGTTTTTTGGAAAAACTCCATATATTTCAGATAACAATCACTGATTATTTACAAAAGATTACTTCAAATCCTAGGTGCACCATCACTCTGGAGTTTATGCCAGTTTATGTTCTATTAAATTTCCCACTACACTGTCTGAAGTGAAAACTTGTCAATTGCCAGTGTTGGATGGGGTGCGCACCAATGGTGAGTCAGAAAGTGACTCTGTTGCAGGTGGACTGGAAATAAAGGATAGAGTCCCAGTGTGGCTAGACCCCCAAGAGGGAGCATGCAGACACTAGGATATCCTACCAAGTCACAGGCACCAATGTTAGGGTGCAGTGGAGTACCTTGGGGATTGAGGACAATGAATGCTGCAGAGATCACAACATGTAACCGATCTCACCCAGGAGATTTATGGGGGAGTGAAAGGCTGCCTTGGAATGGGGACAAGATAGACAGACAGAGAGAACAGAGAAAGAGAGGGAGAGAGACAGACAGAGTGAGAGATCAAGAGCAGTCTGTGGTGGCGGGGATCTTTTAAAGGGCACACATGTCACATTTGGCGACTGGTGATGATTAGCTGCTGGTGCTGAATCACTGAAGGCAGGTTGTGGGAGCCCCTGCTCTCTAACAGTGGGGACCCCACAGATTCTGTCCATTATTCCAAATAGAAGGGTCATTGTTGTCTTAACCACTTGGGCAAGTGGAAAGTGAGGACAGGGTCGCTAGGGTGTTTGGCCTCCATTTTAAATTACCACCTGCAGTTGTGAGGAATATTGCAGATCATGGCTGCCATATACTCTGGTCTG
Organism: Ondatra zibethicus; assembly: GCA_004026605.1. Classification (NCBI taxonomy): domain Eukaryota; kingdom Metazoa; phylum Chordata; class Mammalia; order Rodentia; family Cricetidae; genus Ondatra; species Ondatra zibethicus. The sequence goes on from PVIU01014746.1 coordinate 8,916, forward strand.
TAGAGAAATCCACCATCTACCAGAACAGGCCACCTAACTGCAGAAAAGGATATACTTATATGTATTTTGCCTATAGGAGCTCAGGGCTGTTGTTTCTATGCTGTGGTACATGTGTGAAGTCAGGCATATTTGATTTCTGTTTCCAGTTCCTGGCTATAGTAGCAGGGAGAGGGAGGTACTGCAGCCTTTAAATCCAGAATAGCACGAGAAAGATGAAATTTTAAGGTGAATTTCATAAGACGATCCACACAGAGGAGGGAAATTGAGATGATTAGTTCTCAGATAGATGTATGCATGGGGATAGAACATGCTGACTTTCTTACAGAAAGGTTACATTTGAGGAACTCACAAACTGGCACTATGTTGCCTCATGTTTACATGGTTTTTCATTTTCTCCATGGCTATCAATATTAACAGTTTTAAAAACTGTCACCTGTGTGCTACAGTCTGCTTTCCACTCTTTCTTGCCTTGTTTATTTTTTCCCCATGATAGTGTTTCTTCCTAAGTGCATGACCTGAAATAGTTACAAACTTTTTGATATCAGAGATGAATGTGTATGTTCCTACTGAGAACTACTTTTGTCATTAATTTTCAGTCTGAAGGCTCATGTTCCATGAGGCCTTCATCTAAGGGTCTATTGGATCCTGATAAACAAGTCACAACATCCATCCCTCTGAAAACACAATGTTAGAATACACGATGATTTCTGATAACAGAACAAGTTCTACTGGTAACTAATCTTTTGTTGGTCTAAGTAAATGGCTCAAGTAATGGACACAAGTGGATAGCATTAATTACCATTTCAGGGTCTATTGACTATCAAGGATGTAGCCATAGACGTCTTCCAGGAGGACTGGGAATGCCTGGACTCTCTTCAGAGGGCTTTGTATAGAGATGTCATATATGAAAACTACAGCAACCTAGTTTCTGTAGATAAGAATTTTTTTCTTTCACGATTGCTGATTTATCCTAGGGACTTCCATCAAGTGTACTTAAGAGATAAAACTCTTTTCTGTGAATGAGTCTCACATCTCTATTTTGGTTAAATGGAGTTGAATTTTTCTATATAGCCAGCATTTATATCTCTTGATCTTGTCTTTATATTCTACCTCTACATAATGATATACTTCCTTCAGTCTTATATGGTGTTTTGTGGGCACACAGTGCATATAATGTGTGGATCCACATCTTAACATTTTATTACACAGTAGTACTTTCACTTTGTGGTAATTGAAGGGATAACTAAAAATATGAAAAAATAAAAAGTACAATCATTTCTGCATATTCTAAAATATCTATCAAATCATTGACAATTAGGGAGTCATTCATGGGCTTTCCATCCTGTTCTCTCATCAACTGGGTACAATCCTGTGTTAAAAATCTAACCATATGCAGCATCATTTAAAGAAAGTGTCATGTCTCTTCTAATGCACAGGATTTTCTGTATCAACCTTTCTAACCCCAGGTATTTGACTAGGTTTCCAATACCAGGCATGATTTCCATCCCACTGAGTGAGCACTAAGTCCAATCAGGTGTCTATTGGTTATTGTCAGGGTCTGAGTGCCACTGTTAAAGCATTGTGGATACATTGCAATTAGTTTACTCCCTCCAATGGAACTTGCATAGAACCTTCTGGTATTACATAGGCTAGTTTTCAGGTGTGAGGGCCCACAGTTTTAAATCCGTTCCCTCTTGACTAAAGGTCAGAGAGTTCAGGCCCATTCTTGCTCCTCAAGGACGGACAACAATATGTTTGACCAAGGGTGCAGCTACTGGATGCCTTACTCTTCAGAGGTCAGTCAACAGGATGTTTTGACTTAGGATGTGGTTACAGGTATTTTGAGATGTAATGAGGTAATTATGCTTGCTTGTTCTTTGTATCATGGAAGTCTTGTGTCCTCCCTTTTTGATTTGGGTGTATAAGAAATGTGAGTAATAAACTCAGGGATTTTTGCTATAATATCCAGTGGAAGCCCTTCCAATTCTATCTTCCATCTCTTGCCTATTTCTTTCCTCAGTCCACACTCCTCTTCTCAGGAACGGATGGGCAAGTTGGGACAGACCTGACAGATGGAGCCCTGGATGTTGGGCCTGAGAATAGAGGGTAAAGTGAGGGACACAGCAAGGGTAAAGTGAAAAGTGAGCAATTGGGCCTATAGTCCATGACCCCAGAGAGGCCAAGTAACAAGGAGAACCCTAAGAGAAACATACACAGATCCCCCTGCGAAGGGGAAATAGACAAGATCTCCCGAGAAACTTAGGAGCATGGGGGTGAGGGGAGAAAAGGGAGTGGGAGGGAAGGAAGAGGGGAGAAGGGGAGGGGGGAGGAGAATTAGAGGGAATGGGATGGTCAAGATGAGGGAAGGACAGAGACAGAGAGGAAGGAAAGAAATATCTTGGTGAGGGAACCATTATGGGGCTAACAAGAAACCTGGCACTAGAAAAATTTCCAGGAATCCACAAGGATGACCCCAGCTAAAACCCTAAGCAATAGTGGAGAGGATACCTGAACTGGCTTTGCCTTGCAGTCAGATTGATGATTATCTTAAATATCATTAGAGAACCTTCTTCCAGCAACTGATGGAAGCAGAGGCAGAGATCCACAGTGGAGCACTGGGCTGAGCTCCCTAAGTCCAGTTGAAGAGTGGGAGGAGTGAGAATATGAGCAAAGGGGTCAAGACCATGATGGGTTCACCCACTGAAACAGCTTACCTGAGCTAATGGGAGCTCACCAACTCTGACCTGACAGTGAGGGAACCAGCAGAGGACCAAGCTAGGCCCTCTGAATGTGGGTGACAGTTGTATGGCTGGGACAGACTGTGGGGCCACTGGCAGTGAGAACAGGATTTATCCCTACTGCTTGTATTGGCTTTTTGGAACCCATTCTCTTTGGACGGATTTCTTGCTCAGCCTAGATATAGTAGGGAGGGCCTTGTTCCTGCCTCAAAGCAATGAGTTAGACTTTGTTGACTCCCCATGGGAAGCCTTAACCTCTGAGGAGTGGATGGGGGTGGGATGGGGGAAAAGATGGAGGGAGTAGAGGAGAAGAAAAAGTGGGAACTGGGATTGATGTGTAAAATGAGAAAAGATAGTTTTTAAAAAATAAATAAAAAGAAAAAAGAATTTTGCTCCACTGTAAGCATTATATAGTACTTTTCTCTATGATGAAACATGTTAAAGCTTGAAAAAGGACTCAGAGGACTAATGATTTGTCTTTACATGGAAATTCTGGGAGAGTCCTACAAATTTGGGACATACAGCCTTTTACCATGTTAAAGATATTTTCAAAACCTGAGTGATTGGTTAAATAGTAAATCTGAAAGTTCAATGAGTATCTCAGGAGTAAAATTTGCAAATATGGGACAGAGAGATAGTAGTCAGCTGTTTGTCCATTTGCTTATAGATGTTTTGAAAGCCAAAGGAGCTCAGGTTCAGCAGCAACTGAAGACATTGATTTTTTAGAGTTTGTGGATCTTGTAAACCTCCCGCTCCCTGCCTCTCACTGGAGCCACTGCCCTTGCCGGGCTACTCCAGGTCTGGGGAAGTGAAGATGGCACAGCCCTGCCCGTCTGCTCTAGAACTCAGGGTAGTGAATTCTTGTGGGCACTGTGGTCTTGGAGCTACCTTATTGGTGGCTACCTGAGTGCCTCTGCAGCAGCTAAGTTTGCCAGCCTCTGCCAGCCGCTGCCACCGCTAGTTTCCTGTAGGACTGCCGAGCCAGGGAACATGCAGCCTGTGCCCCGCCCAGGCCCAGGGGCAAATGCAGGCCCTGGGAGCTACCACCACCACAGCTGGTCTCTGACCCCTAGCAGGACCGCTGAGTCACAGAGTGCACAGCTGCCGCCCCGCCCTAGCCCAGTGGGCAAAGGCAGGCTGGAGCCTTAGGGAGCTGTCCCCCACTCTTCGGTCCCACAAGCGCTTATAGGGAAAACCAGTTTAGGGTGTTCTTTTCCAACAAAGAACTTTTGACCAAAAGAGATCGGGGAATATTTGTCATAGATTTCAAAATAATAATTCTTAGGCAATTGCTTTTGTTTAATTTTTGGGTCAAAATGGTTATAATTTTCCCGCAGATCGATTGTTGCAATTTGCTGAAGTGCATTCATTTATATTTCCTAGAATTGTGATGAAAGATCCCATAAAAGGTGCCACGCTGGTTTTCACTGATGGTTCTTCAAATGGAAAAGCTGATTATGTTATTAATGGTAAGGATTATGGAGTACAAACAGCTCCAGCTTCAGCTCAGATAGTAGAATTATAAGCCGTAACTATGGTTTTCAGATTTTAATAAATAGTTCATTTAATTCATATACTGTTAGTCATTACATTTTTAGATCTCGTCAAGTCATAGAGAATGTGCCCTGTATTGGAACTGGTAACAGTCAGGTTAAAATGTTCTTCCAACAAATTCAAGATGCCATTTATCAAAGAAAGTTGCTATGCTTTGTGGGTCATATTAGAGCTCATTCCAGTTTCCTGTGGTGAGGGAGAATTGTTTGTATTCTGTCGATCATGTTTTAAATAAACGCTGATTGGCCAGGCAGGAAGTATAGGTGGGACAACCAGACAGGAAGTAAAGGTGGGGCAATGAGAACAGGAGAATGTTGGGAAGGAGGAAGCCCATTCCTCTGCAGTCCTGCCCAGAAGAAGTAGGATGTGACCTGCCCCTCTGAAAAAGGTACTGAGCCATGTGGCTAACATAGATAAGAATAATGGATTAATATACATTATAAGAACTAATACAAAGCCTGAGCTAATGGGCCAATCAGCTTATAACTTATGTAGACCTTCTGTGTGATTCTTTGGGACCTAATGACTGTGGGACCTGGTGGGAGGACAGAAACCAAGCAGGCCCTTCATGTTACAGATGGCACCCAACATGAGGCTCGAACCCATGACCCTGAGATTAAGAGTCCCATGCTCTACCGACTTGTTACATTCCTGGACCTCTAACAGACGGTAATGTGTCAGTTGGTGAATTAACATGTATGGTTGCTTTGTCCCAAGTAGAATTGGCTCAAAGGTCACATACCCTTCATCATCAGAATAGCAGAAATTTAAGAAAACAGTTTGGTCTTACCAGGGAAATTGTTCATCAAACTGTTAGGCAATGTGATATATGCCCACAGTATTTACCTGTGCCTACCTTAGGGGTAAATCTCGAGGCCTCCTTCCTACTCATCTATGGCAAATGAATGTTATTCATGTTGCTGTGTTTGGTAAATTAAGATATATGCACATGGTAATTGATACCTATTCATGGTTCTTGATGACCACTACACAAACTGGAGAAGCCATTAGCATGTGATAACTTACAGTTTAAAGTGTTTTTCAAATGTGGGTATTGTTGTTTGGTGGTGGCAGTGAGGAATGAGTCATGGAGTAAAACAAATACATGTGGAAGTTTATTAGAGAGAGGGAGGAGTGACAGGGGGTTGTGGCAACCACTTGGGAAAGGAAGTGAAGGGAGAAATGGGTGGGCAGAACTTGTTTAAAAGGAAAACTTTGCTCATGTGTACAGAGCCCTTATGCAGCTACACAATGCATGATGTAGCCATGCAGTGCACAACATAGCCATGCGGCATGTGATATAGTGATGCATGACTGTAGGGCCCCTGTGCTAAATGCTTGCCTGAATGCTGGTGGGCACATCCTGTTGGCTGACAGGGGCAGGGTCAGTATAACACTGGAATTCTAACAATGGGAATTCCTAAAATTATAAAAACGGATAATGGATCTAGATATATTAGTAAAGCATTTCAGCAATTTTGTTCCTAATGGAAGAAAACCGAACATAAAGCAGCCATTTCTTATAATCCTCAAGGACAAGGAGTTGTGGAGTGTGCCCATGGCTCCTCGAAAACACAACTTCAAAAATAAATAAGTGGGCATTATGCCCCCAGTCACCACATAATGCTTTAAACAATGCCCTCTTTATTTTGAATTTCTTGAACGTGGATGCCTGTGAGCAATCTGCTATGGATAAGTTTGGCATGACGGCACCAAAGTGACTTTTGCTTAGGTGAAATGGAGAGTTTCTTCCACTGGACTGCGGAAGGGTTCCAAACCTGTTTTAATATGGGGTTGAGGGCACATTTGTGTTTTTTTCACAGGAAGAAAACGAAGTTCGATGACTCTCCGAGCATTTGGTGCAGTGTGTGAAACAGAGGAGTGCCATCCCTGATGACGCCATGACTGCTGATATCCCCAGAGGAGCTGGAGTGGGATTTCTGAGTCTGTGTTCCTGATCCTCCATTATCGCACCCTGCAGTCTGAGAGGGAAAGTAGATAATAGTGATGGTTAATGATTCCTAGATTCATTTTTTTTTGTTTTTTTGAGACAGGGTTTCTCTGTAGCTTTGGAGCCTGTCCTAGAGCTAGTTTTTATAGACCAGGCTGGCCTCGAACTCAGAGATCTGCCTGTCTCTGCCTCCCGAGTGCTGGGACCAAAGGCATGCACCACCACCACCCAGCATGATTCCCAGATTCTTGGTAGGCTTGCTGCACCAATTTCCCAGACCTTTGTGAATATTAATTACTCTGTATCTGGCCAAGGAATTCTGACTGAGTGTTTGTTCGTGTATCTACACTATATCTTGGGATGCAGAGGTCACTTTTGCCAGTATAGTGTTCATCTGCTTTTGAAATGGAAGGCCTGAAGAACTGGGACTTCAGACATTTCCACTCTGTGAGAAGAAGACTCATTGGAGCACCTGAACTCTCTTAAGGAGGCAATGTGTGACTGAACCCTCTTCAGTACACGAGCAGCAGTGGGATAAAGGTTTGGCTGCTGGCATTCGGTGCTTGGGACCAGAGCAGCTCACACACCTTTGCATGCTGGTAGCAACAATACTTTGGATTTTAGGAGAGGGAAAGACGCACCCCTCATCCACTACAGAAACATTTCCTTTGACTGGATAGAAGTTATGAAAATTATAATTTAACCAATTGTGTGCCCATTGTTAATGGTCATCCTAGAATTATGGTATTGACCTGTTAATGTTTATAACCTCTTCTGTTCACTATAAAAGCGTTACTGGTTGGAAAAGGGTTGGAGCTTATCTGAGAGGAATTTGGCATGATGCTAATGAGTCCATAGATTCAAGGTGCTTATGTAGCAAATTTGGATTTTGATGCAACTGAAACCGCTGAAGACATCCTGGACCAATTTAAAACAGCCCATTCCATCTTGATCATCCTTCACTCCCTTATTAGGAGGTATTGCAGTCATAGGAGCATTTGTATTGCTTGGCATTGTCTGCTTGTCTATGATTATTAGGATAATTGTGAACCCTTGATGGAAAGTTGGCTCAGATGTGATGGCATCAAGCTACACTCTCCCTTAACCCTTTATAAACAGAGGCTGATAGTCAAAGATGGGCAAGATCTTTTTGCCTCCAGTCAATCTAATACAGGATACACATGATGGATATGTGTAATGATGACAGGTAAGTGTGGAAGGTTGAAAAAGACAACATAAGACAGGAACAGTCATCTGTCCTGTGGCAGGCATTATTAAAATAATTAAAACATGGGAAAATTTGAGGACCCACAGTTTTGAATCCATTCCATCTTGACTAAAGGTCAGCTAGTTCAGACCCATTCTTGCTCCTCAAGAACGAACAACAATATGTTTAACCAAGGGTGTGGCTAATGGATGCCTTACTCTTCAAAGGTCAGTCAACAGGATATTTTGACTTAGGATGTGATTATCAGGTGTTTTGAGATGTAAGAATGTAATTACGCTTGCCTGTTCTTTGTATCATGGAAGTCTTGTGTCCTCCCCTATTGATTGGGATATATAATGACTATGAATAATAAACTTGGGGCTTTTTGATATGGTATTCACTGAAACCCTTACTACTTTATCTTCTTTTTTTATTATTTTATTTTATTACTTAAAAAAACCCAATCCAAATTCCCATTTCCTCCCCTCCTCCCACTTCCCTCTCACTCCCTCCCCCCAGCCCCTCCAATATTAAGAGAGGGCAAGGCACCCTGCCCTGTGGAAAGTCCAAGGCACTCCCAAGTACATCCAGGTTGAGCAAGGTATACATCCAAAGAGAATAGGATCCCCAAAAGCCAGTACGTGCAGTAGAGACAAATCCCAGTGCCATTGTCATTGTCTGCCCCAGCTGTCAACAACATTCAGAGGGACTAATTTGATCCCATGCTTGTTCATTCCTAGTCCAGTTGTAGTTGGTGAGCTCCCATTAGCTCAGGCACATTGTCTCAGTGGGTGAACCCCTCATGGTCTTGACTTCCTTGCTCATATTCTCCCTCCTTCCACTCTTCAACTGGACCTTGGGAGCTTACTCCAGTGCTCCGATGTTGGTCTCTGCCTCTGTTTCCATATGTTGTTGGACAAAGGTTCTATGGTGATTTTTAAGATAATCATCAGTCTGACTACAGGGAAAGTCCAGTTTAGGCACCCTTTCTATTGCTTAGGGTCTTAGCTGGGGTCATCCTTGTGGATTCCTGGGAATTTTTCTAGAGCCAGGTTTCTTGCTAACCCCAAAATGGCTCCCTCAATCAAGACATCTCTTTCCTTGCTCTCATCTCTGTCCTTCCTCCATCTCAACTATCCCATTCCCTCAAGCTCTCCCCCTTCTCCTCTCCTCTTCTTCTTCTCCCCTTCCTTCTACCCCTGCCCCCATGCTCCCAAATTTTGTCAGGCGATCTTGTCTGCTTCCAATTTCCATGTAGATCTATGTATGTTTTTCTTTGGGTTCACCTTATTACTTAGCTTCTCTAGGATCGCGAACTATAGGCTCAATGTTCTTTGTTTATGGGTAGTATCCACTAATGAGTGATTACATACCATAGTAATATTTTTGTGTCTGAGTTATCTCATTCAAGATAATGTTTTCTAATTCCAACCATTTGCATGCAAAATTCAAGATGTCATTGTTTTTTTTACCACTGAGTAGTACTCTAATGTGTAGATGTGCCACACTTTCTTTATCCATTCTTTCATTGAGGGGCATCTAGGTTGAACAAATGCTTTTGTAGTATGATTGAGCATCTTTTGGGTATATTCCCAAAAGTGGTATTGCTGGATCCTGAGGTAGGTTGACTTCCAATTTTCTGAGAAACAGCCACACTGATTTCCAAAGTGGTTGCACAAGTTTGCATTCCCACCAGCAATGGATGAGTGTTCCCTTTACTCCACATCCTCTCCAACATAGGCTATCATTGGTGTTTTTGATTTTAGCCATTCTGACAGGTGTAAGATGGCAGCTCAAAGTTGTTTTGATTTGCATTTCCCTGATCGCTAAGGAAGTTGAACATGTCCATAAGTAACTTTTGACCATTTGAACTTCTTCTGTTGAGAATTCTCTGTTTAGTACAGTACCCCATTTTTTAATTGGGTTATTTAGAATTTTAATGTCTAGTTTCTTGAGTTCTTTGTATATTTTGGAGATCAGACCTTTGTCTGATGTGGGATTGGTGAAGATCTTCTCTCATTCAGTAGGATGCCTTTTTGTCTTATTAACTGTGTCTTTTACTTTACAGAAGCTTCTCAGTTTCAGGAGGTCCCATTTATTCATTGTTGCTCTTATTGTCTGTTCTACTGGGGTTATACTTAGGAAGTGGTCTCCTGTGCCCATTCATTGAAGGCTACTTCCCATTTTCTCCTCTATCAGGTTCAGTGTGGTCGGGTTTATATTGAGGTCTTCAATCCATTTGGACTTGAGTTTTGTGCATGGTGATAGATATGGATCTATTTTCATTCTTCTACAGGTTGACATCCAGTTATGCGAGCACCATTTGTTGAAGATGCCTTCTTTATTCCATTGTATAATTTTAGCTCCTTTATCAAAAATCAGGTGCTCATAGGTTTGTGGATTAATAACCTGGTCTTTGAATGGATTCCATTGGTCAACGTCTCTGTTTTTATGCCAATACAAAGCTGTTTTCATTACTGTAGCTCTGTAATAGAGTTTGAAGTCAGAGATGGTAATGCCTCTGCAAATTCCTTTATTGTATCGGATTGTTTTGGCAATCCTGGGTTTTTTGTTTTTCCATATGAAGTTTATTATTGTTCTTTCAAGGTCTGTGAAGAATTTTGTTGGGACTTTCATGGGAATTGCATTGAATCTATAGATTGCCTTTGGTAGAATTGCCATTTTAACTATGTTGATCATACCAATCCAGGAGCATGGGAGATCCTTCCATTTTCTGGCATTCTCTTCAATTTCTTTCTTCAAGCCTTAAAGTTCTTGTCAAATAGATCTTTTACTTCCTTGGTTAGTGTTACCCCAAGATACTTTATGTTATTTGTGGCTATTGTGAAACATGATGTTTCTCTGATTTCCCTCTCTGCTTCTTTACCCTTTGTGTATAGGAGGGCTACTAATTTTTTTGAGTTGATCTTGTATCCTGCCACATCACTGAAGGTATTTATCAGCTGTAGGAGTTCTTTGGTAGCGTTTTTGGGGTCACTTATGTACACAATCATATCAACTGCAAACAATGAAAGTTTGACTTCTTCCTTTCCAATTTGAATCCCCTTGATCTCCTTATGTTGTCTTATTGCTATTGCTAGAACTTCAAGCACTATGTTGAAGAGATGTGTAGAGAGTGGACAGCCTTGTCTTGTTCCTCATTTTTGTGGAATTGCTTTGAGTTTCTCTCCATTTAATTTGATGTTAGCAGTTGGCTTGCTGTATATTGCTTTTTATTATATTTAGGTATGATCCTTGTATCTCTAATATCTCCAAGACCTTTATCATAAAGGGGTGTTGAATTTTGTCAAATGCTTTTTCAGCATCTAATGAAATGATCATATGTTTTTTTCTTTCAGTTTATTTATATTATGGATTACATTGATAGATTTTCATGTGTTGAATCAGCCCTGCATTTCTGGAATGAAGCCTACTTGATCATAATGGATGATTTTTTTATGTGTTTTTTGGATTCGGTTTGCCAGTATGTTATTGAGAATTTTTGCATCGATGTTCATGAGTGAGATTGGTCTGTAATTCTCATTCTTAGTTGAGTCTTTGTGTGGTTTTGGTATCAGGGTAACTGTAGCTTCATAGAAAGAGTTTGGCAATGACTCTTCTGTTTCTATTATGTGAAACACATTAAGGAGTATAGGTATTAGCTCTTCTTGGAAGTTCTGCATTAAAACCATCTGGTCCTGGGCTTTTTTTGGTTGGGATGTTTTTGATAACAGCTTCTATTTTCTCATGACTTATAGGTCTATTTAAATTGTTCACCTGGTCTTGATTTAATTTCAGTATATGGTATCTATCTAAAAAATTGTCCATTTCTTTTACATTTTCCAATTTTGTGGAGTACAGGCTTTTGTAGTAAGACCTAATGATTCTCTGAATTTCCTCAGTGTCTGTTTTTATGTCCCCCTTTTCATTTCTGATCTTGTTAATATGAGTGTTCTCTCTCTGCGTTCTGATTAGTTTGGATGGGGTTTGTCGATTTTGTTGATTTTCTCTTTGTTTCATTGACTCTTTGGATTGTTTTCTGTGTTTCTATTTTGTTGATTTCACCCCTCATTTTGATTATTTCCAATCTTCTACCCCTCCTGGGTGAGTCTGCTTCTTTTTTTTTCTAGAGCTTTCAGGTGTGCTGTTAAGTCTCTAATGTGAGCTTTCTATGTTTTCTTTATGTGGGCACTAAGTGCTATGAACTTTCCTCTTAGCACTGCTTACATAGTGTCCCATAAATTTGTATATGTTCTGCCTTCATTTTGTTCAATTCAAGGAAGATTTTAATTTCTTTCTTTATTTCTTCCTTGACCCAGGAGTGATTCAGTAGTTGACTGTTCAGTTTCCTTGAGTTTGTAGACTTTCTGAGGGTAGTATTGTTGTTAAATTCTAACTTTACTCCATGGTGATCCAATAAGACACAGGTGGTTACTCCAGTTTTTTGTATCTGTGGATGCTTGTTTTTTTTTTTTTTTTTTTTTTTTTTTTTTTTTTTTTTTTTTTTTTTTTTTTTTTTTTTTTTTTTTTTTTTAACCTAGTATGTGATCAATTTTCAAGAAGGTCCATGAGATGCTGAGAATAAGGTATATTCTTTCCTGTTTGGGTGGAATGTACTATAGATGTCTGTTAAGTCCATTTGATTCATAACATCTGTTAGTTCTCTTATTTCTCTGTTAAGTTTCTGTCTGGTCTGCCAGGCGGTGGTGGTGCACGCATTTAATCCCAGCACTCAGGAGGCAGAGGCAGGTGGATCTCTGTGAGTTCGAGGCCAGCCTGGTCTACAAGAGCTAGTTCTAGGACAGGCTCTAAAGCTACAGAGAAACCCTGTCTCAAAAAACCAAAAAAAAAAAAAAAGTTTCTGTGTGGTTGACCTGTCCATTGGTGAGAGAGGTGTGCTAAAATCTCCTGCTATTAGTGTGTGGGGTTTGATGTGTGATTTGAGTTCTAGTAATGTTTCTTTTGCATATGTGGGGCATAGATATTCAGGACTGAGACATCATCCTGATGAATTGTTCCTGTTATGAGTCTAAAGTGTTCTCCATCTCTTCTGATTGATTTTAGTTTGAAATCAATTTTGTTAGATATTAGAATAGCCACACCCGCTTGTTTCTTAGGTCCATTTTATTGGAAAACCTTTTCCCAACCCTTTACTCTAAGGTAGTGTCTGTCTTTGAGGTTGAGGTGTGTTTCTTGTAAACAGCAGAATGTTGGATCTTGTTTTTGTATCCATTCTCTTAACCTGTGCCTTTTTATAGGTGAATTGAATCCATTGATATTAAGTGATATCAATGTCCAGTGGTTGTTAACTCTGGTTATTTTTTGGTGGTAGTGTTTGTGTGTTTTCCTTCTTTGGGTTGTGTTGGTGGAGGGTTATGAGATGTCTGTGTTATTGTGGTTGTTGTTGGCTTTCTTGGGTTGAGGTTTTCCATCTAGTACTTTCTGTAAGGCTGGGTTTGTGGATACATATTGTTTAAATCTCTTTTTGTCATGGAATATCTTCTTTTCTCCATCAGTGGTGAAAGAAAGCTTTGGTGGGTATAGTAGTCTGGGCGTGCATCCATGGTCTCTTAGTGTCTGCAGCACATCTATCCAAGACCTTCTGGCCTTCATAGTTTCCTTTGAGAAGTCAGGTGTAATTCCTATAGGTTTACCTTTATATGTTACTTGACCTTTTTCCTTTGCAGCTCTTAAAATTCTTTCTTTATTCTGTATGTTTTGTGTTTTGATTATCGTATGGTGAGGGAATATTTTTTTTGATCCAGCTTATTTGGTGTTCTGTAAGCTTCTTGTACCTTCATAGGGATATCCTTCTTCAGGTTGGAAAATTTTTCTTCTATAATTTTGTTGAATATATTTTCTGGGCCTTTGAGCTGGAATTCCTCTCCTTCTTCTACTCTTATTATCCTTAGGTTTGGTCTTTTCATGGTGTCCCAGTGTTCCTGAATGTTTTGTGTTAAAAATTTGTTGAATTTAATGTTTTTTGACCAGTGAGTCTATTTCCTCTGTAGTATCTTCAGCGCCTGAGATTCTTTCTTCTATCTCTTGTATTCTGTTGGTTATACTTGTCTCTGTAGTTCCTGTTTGTTTACCCAGATTTTCCATATCCAGCTATCCCTTGGTTTGTGTTTTCTTTATTACCTCCATTTCGGTCTTCAAGTCTTGAACTGTTTCCTTTACCTGTTTAATCAGGTTCTTGGTTTTCTTGGTTATCTATGAGGGATTTATTAATTTCTTCTAACTTTTGTTTGTCTTCTCTTTCATTTCTTTAAGGGAGTTTTTCACTTTCTGTTTAAATGTCTCCATCATTTTCACAAGGTTATGTCTAAAGTCGTTTTCTTCTACTTCTTCTGGGTTAGGATGATCAAGTCTTCCTGTTGTGTTTCTGCTGGATTCTGGTGTTACCATGTTGATTTTTTGGATGTTTGAGGAATTGTTGCATTGGCGCCTACCCATCTCTTCCTTCAAATGAGGCTAGAAGAGTTTCGGCCTTTTGGTCAAATCTTTTGCTATGGCTGTCTGAGTTTTTCTTGGTCTGCCCTCTTTTAGGTTCCCTCAGTATTGGAGCAAGCTCTGATGTAGCGTTCTCTCTGTTCTCCTCAGCACTGGAGCAGGCTGTGTTGCAGAGTTCCAAGGACGTCACAGGCGAAAGGGCAGGTTTGGGGGCAGGGTGGGTAGTGGGAAAGAAAGCCCACCAGCAGGAACACTCCCCACTGGCTGGCTAGAAAAGCTTAGGGAGTTCGGGAGAGGGCCATGGATTCTGTCCCACTGGAATAGTCCCAGAGAGTGGCGCTTCCAGAGCCAGTGACTCACCTCTCAGGTCCCCTTAGCACTAGAGCAGGCTGTGTTGTAGAGTTCCAAGGATCTTGCAGGCGAAAGTGCGGGCTTGGGGGCAGAGTGGCACTTCTGGTGCTGCTGACTCACCTCTCTGGTCCCATCAGCCATAGGCTGTGTTGCAGGGTTCCCAGGATCTCACAGGGGCAAGGTCTGGCTTGTGGGCAAGGTGGGTTGTGGGAAAGAAAGCACAGCAACAGAAACACTCCCTGCTGGCTCACCAGTCCCCTCAGTAGCGGAGCAGGCTGTGTTGCAGAGTTCCAAGGACCTAGCAGGTGGGCATGGGGACAGAGTGGCACTTCTGGCATCACTGACTCATCTCTCTGGTCCTCTCAGCAGTAGAGCAGACTGTGTTGCAGGGTTCCGAGGACCTCACAGGCAAAAGGCAGGAAAACTCTTAAAGGAGCTGCAACATGCTGCCAGCAAGCAGAGTTCATCTGGGAAAAAATGCGGTTAAATTTTGTTTTTTATTGTATAGAATTGCTTTCCAAGCCCTCTCAGGTTATATGTGGATTTAGCTAGCACACGTTGGAGTGCCAATTTGTAGTAGGAAGGTCAGTTGTTTGTTTCCAGGTGTTCAGCCTCAAAATAATCACACTGAAACCATATTATTTGCAATACTGTTTGGTCAATTGCGTAAGCATATTTCTGGCTAACTCATATTTTAAATTAACCCATATCAATTAATCTGTGTATCACCAGAAAGGCTGTGGCTTTCCAGGTAAAGTTCCAGTGTCTGGTGGGGCTACATGGCTTCTTGACTCCACCTTTTTCTTCCAGCATTCAGTTTAGTTTTCCCCTGCCTAGCTCTACTCTGCCCTATTAGGCCAAGCCAGTTTCTTTATTAAACAATTGTATTCATAGCATACAGAGTGGAATCCCACATCAGCTTCCATTAGCTCAGGTAGCCTGTTTCAGTGGGTGTATCCATCATGGTCTTGACTTCTTTGCTCATATTCTTATTTCTCCCACTCTTCCTGGACTATGGGAGTCAGTCCAGAGCTCTGATGTGGGTCTCTGCCTCTGTTTCCATCAGTTGCTGGATGAAGGCTCTATGATGATATTTAAGATATTCATCAGTCTGACTACAGGGTAAGTCAAGATTGGGCTCCCTCTCCTCTATTACTTAGAGTCCCAGCTGGGGTCATCGTTGTGGATTCCTGTGGATTTCTCTAGAGCCAGGTTTCTTGCTAACACTATAATAGCTCCCCCAATCAAGATATATCTTTCCTTGCTCTCATCTCTGTTCTTCTTCATCTCAATCATCCCATTCCCTCAAGTTCTCCTCATCCCTCCTCCTCTCCCCTCCTCCTTCCCCTCCACCCTCCCTTCTTGCTCCACCCCCATGCTCCTAATTTCGTCAGTTGATCTTGTCTGTTTCCACTTTCCAGGTGTATCTATATATACTTTTCTTAGGGTTCACCTTATTACTTAGCTTCTCTAGGATCATGAACTTTAGGCTCAATGTCCTTTGTTTATAGCTAGTATCCACTAATGAGTGAGTACATACCATATTCATATTTTTGGGTCTGGGTTACCTCACTCTGGGTAGTATTTTCTAATTCCAACCATTTGCATGCAAAATTCAAGATGTCATTGTTCTTTTTTTAACCGCTTTTGAGTAGTACTCTAATGTGTAAATGTGCCACATTTTCTTTATTCATTCTTTGGTTGAGGGGCATTTATTTATTGTTGCTCTCAGTGTATGTGTGCTACTGGGATTATATTTAAGAAGTGGTCTCTTGTTTCAATGCATTGAAGGCTACTACCCACTTTCTCTTCTATCAAGTTCAGTGTGGTTGGATTTATATTGAGGTCTTCAATCCATTTGGACTTGAGTTTTGTGCATGGGGATAGATATGGATCTACTTTCATTCTTCTACATGTTGACATCCAGTTATGCCAGCACCATTTGTTGAAGATACTTTCTTATTTCCATTGTATAATTTTAGCTTCTTTATCAAAACTCAGGTGTTCATAGGTGTGTGGATCCATTAGTCAACCTCTCTGTTTTTATTCCAGTATCAAGCTGTTTTCATTACTGTAATAGAGCTTGATGTCAGGGATGGTGATGCCTCCAGAGGTTCCTTTATTGTACGGGAATATTTTGGCTATCCTGGGTGTTTTGTTTTTTCATATAAAGTTGATTATTGTTCTTTCAAGGTCTGTGAAGAATTTTGTTGGGATTTTGATGTGGATTGAATTGAATCTATAGATTGCTCTTCTTGGAATTGCCATTTTTATTATGTTGAACCTACCTATCCAAGAGCATGGGAGATCTTTCCATTTTCTGGTATCTTCTTCAATTTCTTTTTTCAAAGACATAAAGTTCTTGTCAAATAGGTCTTTCATGTCCTTTGTTAGTGTTACCCCAAGATATTTTATGTGATTTGTGGCTATTGTGAAAGGTGATGTTTCTCTGATTTCCCTCTCAGCTTCTTTATCCTTTGTGTATAGGAGGGCTACTGAGTTTTTTGAGTTGATCTTGTATCCTGCCACTTTACTGAAGGTATTTATCAGCTGTAGGAGTTCTCAGGTACAGTTTTGGGGTCGTTTATATATACTATCAAATCATCTATAAATATCGAAAGTTTGACTTTTTCCTTTCCAATTTGAATCCCCTTTTGTTGTCTTATTGCTATAGCCAAAATTTCAAGAACTATGTTGAAGAGATATGAAGAGAATGGACAACCTTTTCTTGTTCCTGATTTTAGTAAAATCACATTGAGTTTCTTTTCATTTAATTTGATGTTAGCTGTCGGCTTTCTGTATATTGCTTTTATTATATTTAGATATATTCCTTGTGTCCCTGCTCTCTCCAAAACCTTTATCATGAAGGGGTGTTGGATTTTGTCGAATGCTTTTTAAGCATCTAATGAAATGATCATATGGGTTTTTCTTTCAGTTTATTTATATGATGGATTATATTGATAGATTTTTGTATGTTGAACCAGCCCTGCACTTCTGGGATGAAGCCGACTTAATAATGATGAATGATTTTTTTGATGTGTTCTTGGATTTTGTTTGCCAGTATTTTATTGAATATTTTTGCGTCAGTATTTTGAGTGAAGTTGTTCATTAATTCTTTTTCTTAGTTGAGTTTTTGTGTGTTTTGTTATCAGGTTAACTGTAACCTCATAAAAAGAGTTTGGCAATGATCCTTCTGTTTCTATCATGTGGAACACTTTACGGAGTATAAGTATTAGTTCTTGGAAGTTCTGGTAGAATTCTGCATTAAAACCTTCTGGCCCTGGGATTTTTTTGGTTGGGAGGCTTTTGATGACAGCTTCTATTTCCTTTCAGGTTATAGCTCTATTTCAAATTGCTCACCTGGTCTTAATTTCATTTTGGTATATGATATCTATCTTGAAAATTTTCCATTTTTTTTACATTTCCCAATTATGTGGAGTACAGGTTTTTTTACTAGGACCTAATGATCCTAGTGTTATCCCCCTCTAATTTCTGATTCTATTAATTTGGATGTTCTCTCTCTGCCTTTTGATTAGTTTGGATAAGGGTTTGTCTATCTTGTTAATTTTCTCAAAGAATCAGCTTTTTGTTTTATTGATTATTTGTATTGTTTTCTTTGTTTCTATTTTGTTGATTTCAGCCCTCATTTTGATTATTTCCTATCTTCTTCTCCTCCTGGGTGAGTCTGCTTCCTTTTGTTCTAAAGTTTCAGGTGTGCAGGTAAGTCACTGATGTGAGCTTTCTCCATTTCTTTTTTTGGGCACTCAGTGCTATGAACTTTCCTCTTAGCACTGCTTACATAGTGTCCCATAGGCTTGAATACATTGTGCATTCATTTTCGTTGAATTCTAGGAAGTCTTTAATTTATTTTCTTATTTCTTCCTTGACTGAGGGGTGGTTCAGTAGTTCACTCTTCAATTTTCATAAGTTTGTGAGCTTTCTAAGATTAGTGTTATTAAATTCTAACTTTAATCCATGGTGATCTGATAAGACACAGGAGGTACTCCAATTTTTTGTATCTGTGGAGGTTTGCTTTGTTGCCAAGTATGTGATCAATTTTAGAGAAGGCTCCATGAGGTGCTGAGAAGAAGGTATATTCTTTTCTGTTTGGGTGGAATGATCTACAGATATCTGTTAAGTCCATTTGATTCATTACATCTGTTAGTTCTCTTATTACTTTGTTAAGTTTCTGTTTGGTTGCCTTGTCCATTGGTGAGACTGGAGTGTTAAAGTCCCCTACTAGTAGTGTGTGAGGTTTGATGTGTGATTTAAGTTTTAATAATGTTTCTTTTACATATGTGGGTGTTCTTGTATTAAGGTCATAGATGTTCAAGATTGAGACTACATCTTGATGGATTGTTCCTATTATTAGTATAAAGTGTCCCTCTCCATCTCTTCTGATTGAATTTAGTTTGAAATCTATTTTGTTAGATATTAGGGTAACTACACCTGCTTGTTTCTTAGGTCCATTTGATTGGAAAACCTTTTCCTAACCCTTTACTCTGAGGTAATGTCTGTTTTTGAGGTTGAGGTGTGTTTCTTGTAAAGAGTAGAAGGCTGGATCCTGTTTTCATATCCATTCTCTTAGCCTATGTCTTTTTATAGATGAATTGAGTCCATGGATATTAAGCGATATTAATGACCAGTGTTTGTTAATTCAAGTTATTTTTCTGTAGTAGTGTTCGTGTGTTTCCCTTATTTGGCTTATGTTGGTGGGGTTCATCTGTTCCCTGTGATTTTGTGGGTGCAGTTAGTTTCCTTGGGTTGGGGTTTTCCTTCTAGTACTTTCTGTAGGGCTGGGTTTGTGGATACATATTATTCAAATCTTTTTTTTAATGGAATATCTTGTTTTCTCTGACGATGGGGTTTGGATCTGTGGTCTCTTAGTGTCCTCATCACATCTGTCCAGGACCTTTTGGCTTTCATGGTTTCCACTGAGAAGTTGCGTGCAATTCTGATATGTCTACCTTCATATGTTACTTGACCTTTTTCCTTTGTAGCTCCCAATATTCTTTCTGTATTCTGTATGTTTTGTGTTTTGATTATTATATGGCAAGGGGACTTTTTTTTGTTCCAGTCTATTTGGTGTTCTGTAAGCTTTTTGTATCTTTCTTTAGGTTGGGAAAGTTTTCTTCTATAATTTTGTTGAAGCTATTTTCTGTGCCTTTGAGATGGAGTTCTTCTCCTTCTTTTACCCCTATTATTTTTAGGTTTGGCCTTTTCATGGTGTCCCAGATTTCCTGGATGTTTGTGTTAAGAATTTGTTGGATTTAATGTTTTCTTTGACCTATGTGTCTATTTTCTCTATACCTTCTTCAGCACCTGATATTCTTTCTTCTATCTCTTGTATTCTGTTGGTTATACTTGTCTCTGTAGTTCCTGTTCTTTTACCCAGATTTTCCATATCCAGATTTCCCTCAGTTTGTGTTTTCTTTATTGTCTCTATTTTAGTCATCAAGTCTTGAGCTGTTTGCTTCACCTGTTAGATTGTTTTTTGGTTTCTTTGAGGGATTTATTAATTTCTTCCATTTTTTTTTGTCTTTTCCTTCATTTGTTTAAGGGAGTTTTTCTTGTCCTCTTTAAAGGTCTCCATCATTTTCTGCTATCATAACTAAGGAAAACTATAATAATAACTATCTATCTATTCTTCAACTCCATCGAAGACTCCAGAAAGATATAATATTACCTAAGTAAACAGGAAATGCACTGCCAGCAACTTCCAAAACTCTAGAATTGACAGAGACATCTCACTACCTGAACAGTTACCTAAAGTTCTTCTGTCCCATTGGGGCATCCATCTTTAGCCTACAGGCCCATAGTATCCAGCAGACTTTTCCACAAAGCAGGAAATTTCAAAAACAGCTCAGTCACTTTCTTCTGTGTTCTGTAAAATTGTCGCAGACTCTTTCATGCAGGAGGAACCCCAAAGGATCATCTCACCTTTAGGCAAGTTCAGCAATCATTTCTCTGTGGATCCTGCATGTCCAGTTAAGCAGTCCAGAGCACTTTATTGCCCAAACGGCTAGCAAACTCCATTAGGAGCCTCTCCGATGCCCATCTTCCTGTTGAAGTAATTGGTACTGCCAGGAGCAGATGTGTCTCATTGTCATTAAAAGTCCTTAGTTTTTAAAACATTTTAAATGTCATATTCTGAGGATCACTGAAAGATTTGAAGAATACCTACCTAACTGAAATATATTTCCATATATCTAGAAAAACCTAACTGACATGACTACAATCTTGACTATTATAGATGGCTATCTATTAACCTATATTTTTTATTATATGTCACATTTTTAAATGAACTACAAAAAAAACCTTAATCAAGATCAGAAATATACATATAACATGACTGACCTTAAATTTGCATCCATAAACCAAGATTCATACCAATGCAAATTACTCATATTTATATCATATCCCTTTTAAATGTAAACAAACATTTATAGTCAATATTTGGGAATATGGGCACAGATTTGTCCATACTGCTTCCAGCTGTTTGGGGGTGCTGTTAATTAGGTCTTTCCTGGTGTAACCTGTATGTTAGGTTCATCTCAGTCAGCAGTTGGGCGAAGTAATTTTTTGAGGGTGTTCATGGCAACCCTTCAGGGGGGTGTGGTCTATCATACCATATTGTTCTAGAAGCAATCCACAGGTTCTCATCTGTGAAAACAAGAGAAGAACCTCTTTTCCAAAGCAACTTATCATTAGACTCAAATTTTAAAGTCAAGATAACTTTATAATATACATGCTGGTTTAGCTTAGCTGCCCATACAATGAAATGTCTCTCCGTACTTAGCTCCTCTCCAGTCAAAAAAAATCAGAGAAAACACAATAATATGCATAATCCAGACTCTCTGTGTATTCTCCATCTTTATGTGGCTCATTTTCTTTTTTTTAATAACACAAAAATGTTTACTTCTCGCAAGTAGCTTATTTATTTTTTAACAGAAAAATGAAAGGTGAGAATTAGCTTACTACCTTTAAAAATCTTGACTTCCAGAAAGTTTAGAGTTAATATTAGCTTTAAAAAATTCTTTATATTTTATTTTTTATGTATATGAGTGTTTGCCTGAATATGTGTTTGCAGCACATGAATGGAGTGCCCATAGAGGCTATAGAGAATATCAGATCCCCTGGAGTTGGAATTACAAAACAGCTATGAGCTGCCATGTAGGTGCTGGGAATTGAACCCAGGTCTTCTAGAAGAGCAACTAGTGTTCTTAATTACTGAGTCATTTCTCCAGTCCTAATTCAACTTTTAAATAATGTTCTTGTTTCAGTAAAATCTTTCCACCCTCCATCATGATGTATTTTATATATGACTATAAATATCTCCATCCCTTACCCCTTTTGTTCTAAAATATGTGAAAGTTATTTTTTTCTTTTTTTAAATTTATATTTATTGAGCTCTACATTTTTCTCTGATCCCCTCCCTGCCTCTCCCCTCTCCCTTCTATCCCCCACAAGGTCCCCATGCTCCCAGTTTACTCAGGAGATCTTGTCTTTTTCTACTTTCTACTTCCCATGTACATTAGATCTATATAAGTCTCTCTTAGTGTCCTCATTGTTGTCTAAATTCTCTGAATTGTGGTTTGTAGGCTGGCTTTCTTTGCTTTATGTTTAAAAACCACCTCTGAGTGAATACATTGTCTTTCTGTGTCTGGGTTACCTCACTCAAAATAATGTTTTCTAGCTCCATCCATTTTCCTGCAAAATTCAAGCTGTCATTTTTTTCCTGCCGTGTAGTACTCCATTGTGTAAATGTACCACATTTTCCTTACCCATTCTTCGATCGAGGGGCATTTAGGTTGTTTCCAGGTTCTGGCTATGATGAACAAAGCTGCTATGAACATAGTTGAGCACATGTCCTTGTGGCACAATTGAGCATCCTTTGGATATATACCCAAAAGTGGTATTACTGGGTCTTGAGAAAGGTTGTTTCCTAATTTTCTGAGAAATTGCCATACTGACATCCAAAGGGATTGTACCAGCTTGAATTCCCACCAGCAATGCAGAAGTGTTCCATTTTTCTCACAACCTCTCCAGCATAAGTTGTCATCAGTGTTTTTGATCTTGGCCATTCTTACAGGTGTAAGATGGAATTTCAGAGTTGTTTTGATTTGCATTTCTCTGATGACTAAGGATGTTGAACATTTCCTTAAGTGTCTTTCAGCCATTTTAGATTCCTCTGTTGAGAGATCTCTGTTTAGGTCTGTACTCCATTTTTTTTATTGGATTATGTGATCTTTTGGCATCGAATTTCTTGAGTTCTTTGTATATTTTGGAGATCAGACCTGTGTCTGATGTGGGGTTAGTGAAGATCTTTTCCCATTCTGTAGGCTGTCGTTTTGTCTTGCTGACCATGTCCTTTGCTTTACAGAAGCTTTTCAGTTTCAGGAGTTCCCATTTATTAATTGTTTCTCTCAGTGTCTGTGCTGCTGGGGTTCTATTTAAGAAGTGGTTCCCTGTGCCTATGCGTTCAAGTGTACTTCCCACTTTCTCTTCTATAAGGTTCAGTGTGGCTGGCTTTATGTTGAGGTCTTTGATCCATTTGGACTTGAGTTTTGTGCATGGTGATAGATATGGGTCTATTTTCATTCTTCTACATGTTGATATCCATTTATGCCAGCACCACTTGTTAAATATGCTTTCTTTTTTCCATTTGATATTTTTGCTTCTTTATCAAAGATCAGGTGTTCGAAGATGTGTGGATTGATATCTGGGTCTTCTATTCTGTTCAATTGGTCCTCCTGTCTGTTCTTATGCCAATACCAAGCTGTTTTCAGTACTGTAGCTCTGTAGTAGAGTTTGAAGTCAGGGATTGTGATGCCTCCAGAAGTTCTTTTATTGCACAGGATTGTTTTGGCTATCCTGGGTTTTTTGATTTTCCAAATGAAGTTGAGTACTGTTCTTTCGAGGTCTTTGAAGAATTTTGCTGGGATTTTGATCGGCATTGCGTTGAATCTGTAGATTGCTTTTGGTAAGGTTACCATTTTTACTATGTTAATTCTGCCTAACCAAGAGCATGGGAGATCTTTCCATTTTTTTGGTGTCTTCTTCAATTTCTTTCTTCAATGATTTAAAGTTCTTGTCATACAAGTCTTCTACTTATTTGGCTAGGGTTGCTCTGAGATATTTTATGCTATTTGTGGCTATTGTGAAGGGTGTTGACTCTCTGATTTCTTCTCCAGCCCTTCCCCCCCGAAATCCCCTATCCTTGTCAAACCCCAAAAGTAAGGGAGTCGAAAACAGGTCCTCTTATCCATTCTAGTAATCCACTAAACGTAACTTGAAATTCAGTATTTGCAAAAATTTTAAATAAAATTCTTAATAACAAAAAACAACTCAAAGTCCCCAAATTTTTAAAGTAGGATTTCAGTATTGACTTTTGTTAATGTAGCTTATAGAAAGCAAAGCACTGAAAATGCTTAGATGGATGAAAGAATCCCATAAACATAAAAGGTTTGGTCCTAGCCTTATAATTAGCTGGAGGCAGAATTACACATGCAAATCTCCCTAAACCAGTGTCAAATCCCACAGAGTTTATCAGACTTCAAGGAGAGGGCATCAAGTACATAACATAGCTAAAGATACCTTGCCTAGCCATACCACCCACGGGACCCAGCAGTGATAAAAATTAAGCAATAAATGAAAGTTTGACTAAGCCATGCCTCTCTAGGGTTGGTAAATTTCGTGCCAGTCATCGCGGTCATACGATTAACCCAAACTAATTATTCTCGGCGTAAAACATGTTATTAGAAAACTAAAAGTAGAATTAAAATCCATTCAATATGTGAAAATTCATCACTGGACCTAAAATCAACAACGAAAGTAATACTAATGTACTTGATACACGATAGCTAAAATCTAAAGTGGGATTGGATACCCCACTATGCTTAGCCCTAAACTTCAATAATTATCAAACAAAAAAATTTGCCTGAGAACTACTGGCTACAGCTTAAAACTCAAAGGACTTGGCAGTACTTTATATCCATCTAGAGGAGCCTGTTCTATAATCGATAAACCCCGCTATACCTCACCACCCCTTGCTAATCCAGCCTATATACCGCCATCTTCAGCAAACCCTAAAAAGGAACAAAAGTAAGCAAGAGAATCATCATAAAAACGTTAGGTCAAGGTGTAGCTAATGATGTGGGAAGCAATGAGCTGCATTTTCTTATTAAGAACATCACACTACCCTTTATGAAACTAAAGGACAAAGGAGGATTTAGTAGTAAATTAAGAATAGAGAGCTTAATTGGATTGAGCAATGAATGAAGTACACACACCACCCGTCACCCTCCTCAAACTAAATAAGTGAAATTTATATATAATTACATCAACAATTTATGAGAGGAGATAAATCGTAACAAGGTAAGCATACTGGAAAGTGTGCTTGGAATAATCATGGTGTAGCTTAACCCTAGCAATGCATCTGGACTCCACAACCAATGGACACCATGAACCAAATCTAGCTCTAATATATATTTATTTCAACTATACATGACAATAAAACAAAACATTCGACAAAAGCAAGTATTGGAGAAAGAAAGCTAAACTAGGAGCTGTAGAGGCAGTACCGCAGGGAAAGATGAAAGATAAATTAAAAGTAAAAATAAGCAAAGATTAAACCTTGTACCTTTTGCATAATGAGTTAACTAGAAAACC
The DNA here is from genome assembly GCA_004026605.1 of Ondatra zibethicus. Lineage (NCBI taxonomy): Eukaryota > Metazoa > Chordata > Mammalia > Rodentia > Cricetidae > Ondatra > Ondatra zibethicus. The sequence continues at coordinate 33,841 of PVIU01014746.1, forward strand.
TCTAACTAAGAGATCTTAAGCTAGACACCCTGAAACCAAACGTGCTACCTATGAGCAGTATAAAGAACTTACCCGTCTATGTAGCAAAATAGTGGGATGACTCCTAGGTAGAGGTGATAAGCCTACCGAGTTTGGTGATAGCTGGTTGCCCAATAAAGAATTTCATTCAATTTTAAGATTACCCATAAGAAATTTAAATCAAAATGTAATCTTAAACTTTAGCCTCAAGAGGGACAGCTCTTCAGGAATGGAAACAACCTTTTATAGTGAATAAACCTTAAACCTTAGACCATTGTTGGCCTAAAGGCAGCCACCAATAAAGAAAACGTTAAAGCTAAACACTATAACATCTTAATACCATAAATCATAATGACTTCTTATAAGTACTAATTGGGCTAACCTATAATCATATAGATGAAATACTGTTAACATGAATAACAAGAACACTGTTCTCCAAGCACAAGCCTATAACAACCCAGATAACCATTGTTAGTTAACACCCCTAGGTGAAAATTCTCCTAATAAAAATCACCTAAACTCAAATTGTTAATCCAACACAGGCATGCTATAAGTAAAGATTAAAAGAAGTAAAAGGAACTCAGCAAATAAGAATCCCTCCTGTTTACCAAAAACATCACCTCTAGCATGAAAAGTATTAGAGGCACCGCCTGCCCAGTGACAAATGTTAAATGGCCGCGGTATCCTGACCATGCAAAGGTAGCATAATCACTTGTTCCTTAATTGGGGACTGGAATGAATGGCTTCACGAGGATTCGACTGTCTCTTACTTCCAATCAGTGAAATTGACCTTCCCGTGAAGAGGCGGGAATAATATAATAAGATGAGAAGACCCTATGGAGCTTTAATTTACTAGCTTAATTTTTCAATTGACAACCCTATTGGACCAAACAACAAGACATAAGCCAGTAATTTCAGTTGGGGTGACCTCGGAGTATAAATTAACCTCCAAATGATTTTTTAACTGAGACTCACAAGTCAAAGTAACTAAAATCCAATTGACCCAATTTTTTGATCAATGGACCAAGTTACCCTAGGGATAACAGCGCAATCCTATTCAAGAGTCCATATCGACAATTAGGGTTTACAACCTCGATGTTGGATCAGGACATCCCAATGGTGTAGCAGCTATTAATGGTTCGTTTGTTCAACGATTAAAGTCCTATGTGATCTGAGTTCAGACCGAAGTAATCCAGGTCGGTTTCTATCTATTAACTATTTCTCCCAGTACGAAAGGACAAGATAAATGGGGCCTCCTTAACCAAAGTGCCCTAAAACTAATATATGAAATTATCTCAATTTAGTAAGTTTGTAGCATTACACCCTAGATAAGGGTTCCATTAGGGTGGCAGAGCCAGGAAATTGTGTAAGACTTAAAGCCTTGTCCCCAGAGGTTCAAATCCTCTCCCTAATAGTGTACTTCATCAATATCCTAACTCTCCTAGTCCCAGTATTAATCACCATAGCATTTCTCACTTTAGTAGAATGAAAAATCCTAGGTTATATACAGTTACGAAAGGGACCAAACATCATAGGACCTTACAGAATTCTTTAGCCATTCGCAGATGCAATAAAACTATTCATCAAAGAACCTTTACGGCCCCTAGCCACCTCCACAACCCTATTCATTATTGCCCCCACCTCATCCCTCTCGCTAGCCTTAAGTCTATGAATCCCACTCCCTATGCCACACCCCCTAGTCAACTTAGATCTAGGGGTTCTATTTATCTTGGCCACATCAAGTCTATCGGTCTCCTCTATCCTGTGATCGGGATGGGCATCCAACTCCAAATATTCTATATTCGGAGCCCTGTGAGCAGTAGCACAAACAATCTCATATGAAGTAACTATAGCAATTATCTGTCCTCTTAATAAATGGACCATTTTCAAGCCAATCACTCCTATATACACAAGAACCATTTTGACTTCTAATCCCAGCTTGACCCCTAGCCATAATATGATTTATCTCAACCCTAGCAGAAACTAACTGAGTTCCTTTCAACCTGACAGAAGGGGAATCAGAATTAGTCTCAGGCTTCAATGTTGAGTATGCTGCTGGACCATTTGCACTATTCTTCATGGCTGAATATATAAACGTTGTTTTAATAAATGCCCTTTCAACAATTGTATTCATAGGCCCATTTCATAACCCATATAACTCAGAACTCTACACCATAAACTTCATAATTAAGACCTTAATTTTAACCACCCTATTCCTATGAATTCGAGCCTCTTATCTATGATTCCGATATGACAAACCAATACACCTACTATGAAAAAACTTTCTTCCCCTCACCCTAGCCTTCTGTATATGACACATTTCAATTCCAATCTTCCTAGCAAGTATCCCCCCTTACACCTAGAAATATGTATGAAAAAAGAGTTATTTTGATAGAGTAAATAATAGAGGTTTAAATCTTCTTATTTCTAGAATCATAGGAATTGAACTTATACCTGAGAATCCAAAGTTCTCTGTGCTACCCATTACACCCCATTCTATAAGTAAGGTCAGCTAATAAAGCTATTGGGCCCATACCCCGAAAATATTGGTTTAAATCCTTTCCGTACTAATTAATCCAATCACACTTCTAATTATCTACTTTACAATTCTAACAGGACCCATAATCACTATGCTCAGTTCCAACCTATTCATTATATGAGTTGGCCTAGAAATAAACCTATTAGCCTTAATTCCCCTAATAGCTAATAAATCAAACCTCTGCTCCACAGAGGCAGCAACAAAATATTTCCTTATTCAAGCAACTGCCTCAATAATCCTCCTACTTTCCATGATTATAAACTTCAAACAACTAGGACTATGGACATTCCAACCTGAAACTAATAGTATTACTATAGTAATAACCTTTGTTTCCCTAGCAATCAAACTAGGGTTAGCCCCCTTCCACTCATGACTACCAGAAGTCACACAAGGAATCAAACTTAAAGTGGGTTTAATCCTTCTTACATGACAAAAAATTGCCCCACTATCAATTCTATTACAGTTCTATGAACTAATAGACCCTAAAATACTAATTTTATCAGCCATTATCTCAGTCTTCATCAGAGCCTGAAACAGACTAAACCAAACACAAACACGAAAAATCATGGCCTACTCATCCATTGCCCATATAGGTTGAATAATTTCCGTTCTACCATATAACCCATCCCTCACAATTCTTAATCTCCTAGTCTATATTCTTATAACAGTACCTATATTCATAATCTTTCACGCTCACTCATTCACATCTATCACTTCTATATCACTTATGTGAAATAAGATACCAATAGCACTTCCTATAATCTCATTAATCCTATTATCAACGGGAGGACTTCCACCACTCACAGGATTCCTGCCAAAATGGGCTATCATCACAGAACTATTAAAGAATAATAACCTAATTCTAGCCACATTAATAGCAATAACTGCCTTAATTAACCTATTCTTTCACACCCGACTAATCTACTCAACTTCACTCACCACATTTCCCACAAATAATAATTCCAAAAAAACTATATTCACCAAAATCATACAAAAACCAACAGTATCCTACCACCATTAATAATCCTCCCCTTATCACCCCTGCTACTATAATACCAAAGTTTAGGATACTCAGTCCAAGAGCCTTCAAAGCCCTAAGCAAACCCATAAAGGTTAACTGCCGTCCTTCTCCTTCTTTCTCTCCCAGTATTAGCTTCAGGTATTACAATGCTCCTAACAGACTGTAATCTAAATACCACTTTCTTCAACCCAGGCAGAGGCGGTGACCCAATTCTTTACCAACACTTGTTCTAATTCTTTGGCCACCCAGAAGTATACATCCTCATTCTCCCTGGCTTTGGCATTATTTCCCACATTGTCACTTACTACTCCAGTAAAAAAGAGCCATTTGGTTATATAGGCATAGTACGGGCCATGATGTAAATTGGTTTCCTAGGATTTATTGTATGGGTTCACCATTTATTCACGTAGGGTTAGACGTAGATACACGAGCCTACTTTACGTCAGCCACAATAATTATCGCAATTCCAACCGGAGTAAAAGTATTTAGCTGCCTAGCAACTCTACATGGAGGTAACATTAAATGATCCCCTGCAATATTATGAGCCCTAGGGTTTGTCTTCCTGTTCACAGTAGATGGACTTACAGGCATCGTACTCTCTATCTCTTCCTTAGATATTGTCCTCCACTATACATACTATGTAGTAGCCCATTACCACACCCCTATTGTCCAAAAAGGCTTACACTATGGAATAATTCTGTTTATCGTCTCTAAAGTATTTTTCTTTGCAGGATTCTTCTGAGCCTTCTACCACTCAAGTCTTTTCCCAACACATGACCTAGGAGGCTGCTGACCACCAATAGGAATTACCCCACTTAATCCACTAGAAGTCCCCCTTCTAAATACTTCAGTTCTCCTAGCATCAGGAGTATCAATCATGTGAGCTCACCATAGCTTAATAGAAGGAAAACGTAATAACATGAACCAAGCCCTCCTTATTACAATTCTAGTAGGAGTTTACTTCACCATCTTACAAGCCTCAAAGTATTTCGAAACCTCATTCTCTATCTCAGATGGGATTTATGGATCAACATTTTTTATGGCAACAGGATTCCATGGTCTTCACGTAATTATTGGATCCACCTTTCTCATTATCTGCCTTCTTCAACAACTAAAATTTCACTTTACATCTAAACATCACTTTGGCTTTGAAGCAGCAGCATGATACTGACACTTTGTAGATGTAGTCTGATTATTCTTATTCAATCCATGTATTGATGAGGATCATACTTTCTTAGTATAACCGGTACATCTGACTTCCAATCAGTTAGCTCTAGTCAAAATCTAGAAGAAAGTAATTAACATAATACTTATTTTATTAACTAACATGACCCTATCCATTATCCTAATCTCTGTAGCCTTTTGGTTACCCCATCTAAATATATACACAGAAAAAGCTAACCCATACGAATGTGGGTTTGACCCCATAAGCTCAGCTTGGCTACCTTTCTCCAAAAAATTTTTCCTAGTGGCGATCACTTTCCTCTTCTTTGACCTGGAAATTGCTTTACTTCTACCCCTACCATGAGCCACACAATCCCCTAACACAAGCTTACCAACCCTTATTTCATCATTCTAATCACCATACAATTCCCTAACACAAACTTACCAACCCTTATTTCATCATTCTAATCACCACACAATCCCCTAACACAAGCTTACCAACCCTTATTTCATCATTCTAATCACCACACAATCCCCTAACACAAACTTACCAACCCTTATTTCATCATTCTAATCACCATACAATTCCCTAACACAAACTTACCAACCCTTATTTCATCATTCTAATCACCATACAATTCCCTAACACAAACTTACCAACCCTTATTTCATCATTCTAATCACCACACAATCCCCTAACACAAGCTTACCAACCCTTATTTCATCATTCTAATCACCATCTTAGCCCTAGGCCTCGCCTACGAATGATCACAAAAAGGCCTAGAGTGAACAGAATAGTTGGTAATTAGTTTAATTAAAATTAATGATTTCGACGCATTAGATTATGATAAGTATCATAATTACCAAAAATGACACCTGCAGTATTTAATATCACACTAGCCTTTATCTTCTCATTTCTAGGAACTCTTATATTCTGATCACACCTTATGTCAACTCTTCTATGCCTAAATAGGAATAATACTATCCCTATTTATTCTAGCCACAATTACACCTCTAAATACATACTCAATAATTATATTTCCAATCCCCATTGTGATTCTAGTATTCGCAGCCTGTGAGGCAGCCGTAGGACTAGCCTTGCTAGCAAAAATCTCAAATACTTACGGCTCCGATTTCATACAAAACCTAAACTTACTACAATGTTAAAAATTATTTTTCCATCACTCATACTATTACCCTTAACCTGGTGTTCCAATAACAAAGTATGAATTAATGTTACAACTTATAGCCTTATCTCTATTAGCTTCCTATGACTAAATAACAAAAACAGCCTAAATTTCTCTGTCCTATTCTCCGCAGACTCCTTATCCGCGCCACTCCTAGTTCTCACAACCTGACTTCTCCCACTTACACTTCTAGCCAGCCAAAACCACATTAAAAGGAACCTGAACACAACAAAAAACTCTATATCTCCCTACTAGCATCCCTCCAAGTCTTACTTATCATAACATTTTCTGCAAACGAACTTATCATGTTCTATATCCTATTTGAAGCCACCCTTATCCCCACCCTCATCATTATCACACGATGAGGGAATCAAACAGAACGACTAAATTCAGGAATTTACTTCTTATTTTATACTTCAGTAGGATCTATTCCCCTACTAATTGCCCTCGTCTATATCCAAAATTCAACAGGAACACTAAACTTCATTTTAATATCACTAAATTCCTTACCTATCAACCAAATATGATCTAACAATATTTTATGGTTAGCATGCATAATAGCCTTCATAGTTAAAATACCCCTATACCGGGTCCACCTATGACTTCCAAAAGCCCATGTAGAAGCCCCTATTGCAGGGCCTATAATTCTAGCAGCAATTATACTAAAACTAGGAGGATATGGTATAATATGAATCCCCATAATCCTGGACCCAGTAACCAAATCCATAGCCTACCCATTTATCCTCTTATCACTATGAGGAATAATTATAACTAGCTCTATCTGTCTTTGACAAACAGACCTAAAATCACTTATTGCTTACAACTCAGTAAGCCACATAGCCCTAGTTATTGTGGCCATTATAATCCAAACACCATGAAGCTTTATAGGGGCTATAGCACTAATAATCGCCCATGAACTTACAACTTCCCTACTATTCTGTCTAGCGAATACAAGCCACGAACGAATTCACAGCTGAACAATAATTGTAGCTCAAGGCCTATAAATAGTGTTTCCACTAATAGCTGCCTGATGGATTATAGCAAGCCTAGCTAACCTTGCCCTCCCACCAACAATTAACCTAATTGGAGAACTAATAATCACAGTCTCACTATTCTCCTGATCAAACCCTTCAATTATTCTTCTAGGAACTAACATCTTAATCACTTTCTTATATTCTATCTCTATAATTGCCACTACACAACAAGGTAAGCTAACCAACCACATAAATAATCTCCAACCCTCACACACATGAGAGCTCACACTAACAACCCTTTACATCTTACCTCTTATCCTACTCACAATCAACCCTAAGCTAATTATGGGACTTACATTATGTTAATATAGTTTAAAAAATACCAGACTGTGAATCTGAAGATAGGATATAAATCTTCTTATTTACCAAGAAAGTAGGCAAGAGCTGCTAACTCATGCCCCCGTATTTAAACATATGGCTTTCTTACTTTTATAGGATAGAAGTAATTCACTGGTTTTAGGAACCAAAAACTTGGTGCAACTCCAAATGAAAGTAATAAACACGATCACATCCTCTATCTTCCTTATTCTCATGCTTTTAATCTTCCCAATGATCATTTCATTCACTAATGTAACAAAACACATTAATTTCCCTATGTAACTCTATGTATTAAATACGCACTTTTTATTAGCCTTATCCCCTTATCTTCCTTTTTCAACTCTGACACAGAACTAATAATTACCAACTGACATTTGAATTACCATCGGATCCATAAAATTATCTCTATGCCTAAAATTTGACTTCTTGATCATTTTCCTGCCAGTAGCCCTATCCGTCACATGATCAATCATAGAATTCTCCATATGATACATACACTCAGATCCCTACCTAGACCCATTCATCAAATATTTACTATTGTTCCTAATTACTATAGTCATCCTAACCTCCGCTAATAACCTATTTCAACTTTTCATTGTCTGGGAAGGCGTAGGAATTATATCCTTCCTATTAATTGGCTGATGGTATGGCCGAGACGATGCAAACACAGCCGCACTACAGGCCATTCTCTACAATCGTATCGGTGATATTGGATTCATCCTAGCAATAGCCTGATTCTGCACAAATACCAACTCATGAGAACACCAACAAATCTTCATAATAGATAGCCCCAATATTATCCCCTTAATAGGCCTCCTCATCACAGCTACAGGTAAATCAGCACAATTTGGCTTGCACCCATGACTCCCATCAGCCATAGAAGGACCAACCCCCATATCTGCTCTCCTCCACTCAAGTACTATAGTTGTAGCAGGGGTTTTCCTACTAATCCGATCCCACCCCCTTATCTATAACAATAACGCCATCTTGACAGCTATACCATGCTTAGGGGCAATCACTACCCTTTTTACAGCAATCTGAGCACTCACCCAAAATGATATAAAAAAATTGTAGCATTCTCAACATCAAGCCAATTAGGCTTGATAATAGTTACACTAGGTATTAACCAACTTTACCTAGCCTTCTTACACATTTGCACACATGCATTCTTCAAAGCCATGCTATTTATATGCTCTGGATCTATTATCCACAGCCTAAATGATGAACAAGACATTCGAAAAATGGGTGGCCTAGCAAACGCCATACCATTCACATCCTCATGTTTAATCATTGGCAGCTAGCCCTAACGGGGACATCTTTCCTCACAGGCTTCTATTCAAAAGACTTAATTATTGAAGCTGCCAACACCTGCTACACCAACGCCTGAGCCCTTTTAGTAACACTAGTAGCCACCTCAATAACAACTGTCTATAGCATACGAATCATCTACTTCGTTCTAATGACTAAACCTCGCTTTCCTTCCTCAATCACCATTAATGAAAAGAACCCATTACTAATTAACCCAATCAAACGCCTAGCCCAGGAAGTATTATGGCAGGATTCTTTATTTCATACAATATTCCACCTACAACCATCCAAGTAATAACCATACCATGATACTTAAAAACCACAGCACTAATAGTAACCATTGCAGGCAGGGTTTGTTATCACACTAGAACTTAATAGCTTCACTAATAATCTTCTACCAACAAACCCTCATCCACTAACTCATTCTCAACCTCTGTAGGCTATTTCCCAACAATCATACACCGATTACTCCCTATAAAAACACTTACCATAAGCTTTAAGACAGCTATGTTTTAAAGAGCTTTGACTCTTCTAGATCTTATCTGACTAGAATAAGCTATCCCAAAAATCACCTCCACCTTCCACACTTTCATCTCTTCAACCCTCAGCAATCAAAAAGGAATAATTAAACTATACTTCCTTTCATTTCTCATTACACTACTATCTATCCCAATCTTATTAAACATTTAATTACCTTGAGTAATTTCAATGATAGTAAATACACCCATAAATAAAGTTCAACCAGAAACCACTATCAACCATGCTGAACAACTATATAAAGCAGCCACACCAACACCCCCTTCACCTATCAATCCCAAACCATCACTATCATAAACTGTTCACCCACCTAAACTATTAAACTCTAATACCATATCTAAACCCTCATAATAATTTGATACAAACAGTATACCTATCTCTATAAAAATGCTCATTGCCAGAACCCCTAATACCAATCAACTTGATACCCATGTCTCAGGGTACTCCTCCACAGATATAGCAGTAGTATAACCAAATACAACTAACATCCCTCCCAAATAAATAAAAAATACCATTAAACCTAGAAAAGACCCCCCAAAACCCAACACTGCTAAACAATCTGAACACCCACTAACAATTAAACATAACCCACCATAAATAGAAGGCTTCAAAGAAGTGCCTAAACAACCTAATGAAATCAATAGACTTAGAAAATAAATAGATTCTGTCATAATTTCTACATAGACTTTAACCATGACCAATGACATGAAAAATCATCATTGTCATTCAACTATAGAAACACTTAATGACAATCATCCAAAAAAACCACCCACTAATTAAAATCATCAATCACTCATTCATCGACCTTCCAGCCCCATCAAACATCTCATCACGATGAAATTTTGGCTCTCTATTTGGCCTATGCTTAATTATCCAAATCCTCACAGGATTATTCCTAGCCATAAACTACACATCAGATACATCAACAGCATTCTCATCAGTCACCCACATGTGCCGAGACGTCAACTACGGCTGACTAATCCACTATCTACATGCAAACGGAGCCTCTATATTCTTCATTTGCCTATTCCTCCACGTGGGACGAGGAATCTACTATGGCTCCTATAATATAATCGAAACTTGAAATATAGGAATTGTACTTATATTTGCCGTAATAGCGACAGCATTCATAGGTTATGTTCTCCCATGAGGACAAATATATTTTTGAGGAGCCACAGTAATTACAAACCTCCTATCAGCCATCCCTTACATCAGTACAATCCTACTAGAATGGATTTGAAGTGGATTTTCAGTAGATAAAAGCCACCCTCACACGATTCTTTGCATTCCACTTCATCTTACCTTTCATCATTACAGCCCCAGTGTTAGTTCATCTACTTTTCCTCCATGAAACAGGCTCCAACAACCCATCAGGCCTAAACTCAGATGCAGATAAAATTCCATTCTACCCTTACTACACAATCGAAGATTTTCTAGGAGCCCTCCTTCTACTAATAGCTCTCATAATTTTTGTTTTATTTTTCTCAGATATTCTCTGAGACCCCTATAATTACACCCCAGCAAATCCACTTAACAGCCCACCAAACATTAAGCCAGAATGATATTTCCTCTTCGCCTATGCCATCCTTCCATCTATTCCCAACAAATTAGTAGGAGTCCTAGCTCTGATCCTATCAATCCTTATCCTAGCCTCACACCTTTCCTCCACACCTCACAACGAGGACTCGCCTTCCGCCCAATCACACAAACAATATACTGAATCCTAGTAGCTGACCTTCTTACCCTCACATGAATTGGAGGCCAACCAGTTGAACACCCATTCATCATTATTGGGCAAATAGCCTCAATTCTCTACTTTGACATTATTGTAATTTTCATACCAATCACAGGCATAATTGAAAATAACATCCTATACCTAGATTAAATGTCCTGATAGTATAAGCATTACACTGGTCTTGTAAACCAGAAATGAGAAAAACTATTTTTTTAGGACATCAAGAAGGAAGGACTCCTCCCCCACCATCAGCACCCAAAGCTGACATTTTTTAAAAACTAGTTCTTGTACATAAATGTATATAGCACATTAATACATCTATGTATATTGTACATTAAATTATATTCTCCAAGCATATAAGCATGTACTAACTATTAATTATACAAGATATTAAATCCTTTATCAACATACCATTCATTCAACCCTGCCTTTGATACTCAATTATTTAATTAATGTTCTATACACATACCTGCCTTATCTTTCATACACCATTCCATCATAAACCTTTCTTGTCCACACGACTATCCCCTTCCTCATTTGGTTTATTAATCTACCATCCTCCGAGAAACCAACAACCCGCCCACCTATGCCCCTCTTCTCGCTCTGGGCCCATTCAAACTTGTAATGTGAAACTTTACCAGGCATCTTGTTCTTACTTCAGGGCCATATTAATGTTTTGTCATCCATACGTTCCCCTTAAATAAGACATCTTGGTGGTACAGGTCTAATCAGTCAATGTCCAACATAACTGTGGTCTTGGGCAGTTGGTTTTTTTTTTAATTTTCCAGATGCTGTGACTCAGCAAAGCCGTCAAGGCATGAAGGTCAACTTACCATGTAGCTGGACTTTTTAGTCAAGTATCATTTATCCTCATATAATTCCCCACAACATATTAATCAATGGCCCCGGGACATTAATATAAGCAGTATTAATCATGCACATGCTATGATCCTCCTACAAGCTCCCATGGACTAATCATCCATGTGTGTACAGAAGAGCTACTGATTTTTTGAGTTAATCTTGTATCCTGCTACATTGCTGAAAGTGTTTATGAGTTGTAGAAGTTCCTTGGTAGAATTTTTGGGGTTGATTATGTAAACTATCATATCATCAGCAAACAGTAAGAGTTTGACTTCTTTTCCGATTTGTATCACCTTGATCTCTTTTTGGTGTCTTATTGCTCAAGCTAGGACCTCAAGAACTATATTGAATAGGTATGGAGAGAGTGGACAACCTTGTCTTGTTCCTGATTTCAGTGGAATCACTGGGAGTTCCCTCCATTTAGTTTGATGTTGGCTGTTGGCTTGCTGTACATTGCCCCAATTATGTTTAGGTATGTTCCTGTATCCCTGCTCTCTCCAAGACTTTATCATGAAGGGATGTTGTATTTTGTCAAATGCTTTTTCGGCATCTAATGAGATGAACATGTGGTTTTTATTTTTCAGCTTGTTTATATGGTGGATTACATTGACAGATTTTCGTATGTTGAACCATCCCTGCATCTGTGGGATGAAGCTAACTTGGTCATGGTGGATGATGGTTCTGATGTGCTCTTGGATTCGATTTGCTAGTATTTTATTTAGTATTTTTGCATCAATGTTCATGAGTGAGATTGGTCTTTCTCTGGTTTGGGTATCAGGGTAATTGTAGCCTCATAAAAAGAGTTTGGCAATATTCCCTCTGTTTCTACTGTGTGGAATAATTTGAAGAATATTGGTATTTGAAAGTCTTGTAGAATTCTGGTCCTGGGCATTTTTTGGTTGGGACACTTTTGATGACTGCTTAATTGTCTGTTTAATTTGCTTATCAGGTCTTGATTTAGTGTTAGTGGGTTAATTGTCTCACAGTACACGCACAATGAGAACTTGGTTACAGTCATGGGTCCTCTTCAGTACTTTCACTGGCTGGCTTTTCCTTTCTTTCTCCAAGTCCTCTGAGTAAGTCTGGAATATTTTTGTTGCAGCCTCCCCTGGGTTTACCTGCCCTTCAGGCAGCCCCTGCTATATGTGCTTCATCCACATTAAGCCCTCTGTGCCTTTTTCAGACAGTTGGCTCCCTCTCCCTGTGGGTTGTGGGCTCCTCCTAAACCCTATCTTTAGGATGCTACCACACTTGGTAGCTACCTTGACAACTGCTTGGGCTTTTTATTGTTTTTACACCTGCCACACACTCTCATCTAACAGCTACATGATGGTGGCTTCAGCTCTCCTCTGCCAGGCTGTGCCCCACATATATTGTCTACTCAAATGTGCTATGCAGCTGCAACCAGCCTCACAATTCACCACCATCATTAGTAGATTTGGTGAGACAATTGGGAAATCTTAAAGGTGGGAATTAGCTTTTTTAAAAAGAGATTTTTTCCCATATTAAAAAATGAGAAACACTACTATGATGGAGGGAGTTAGGTCTCTGCATGATTCCACAATGGATGGCTTAAAAAATGGAACAATTAAATGAGGGAATAATTAACTTAGATAGGATTTATGTAATGCCAATCATAAGCATTATTGGTTTAATAATTCTTGTTTTATTCCCCCCAAATTGGTTCATATGAGTTCCAAGAGACAGCCCTTAGAAAAAGTTACTAGAAAAATATTGCTGTTTTGTCTGATAAGCTACAAACTGTAGAAAAACTTATTAAAATAGATAATAGAGTCATTCAGAAAAAGACAGAGGAATTTAAAGGAGAACCTACTGTACCATTGCATTATAAAATTAGAGAGGGGTGGCCCAAGTTATTAGAAAGCCTACCTTATTTTATAGAGAAGTTAAATGTAATCTTATTGAAATATTAGATTTGAGGAGATCTAAGGAAGATGTTGCTTCATATGTTATGCATTCACCCTATGTGAACAAATATTAAACTCATGGGCAACTCAGAATAGAATTATCCCTCAAGCCTGGAAAGATTTGGTATCAGTAACATTGGAAGTTGGTCCTCAGTTACAATGGTAAATATGGTAGAATAAGGAAGCTAGGGTCATAGAAGAACAAAATAGGGCTAGAGGTATTAATATTTCCCAGGATCAGTTGCTAGGTGAAGGTCAGTATGCTGAATTGCAAATGCAATTTGAATTTGATGACCACACCTTGTTTCTATGCTGGTAACAGCCTTAAATGAACTAAAAAATAGCTCTGAGTCATTTACTAAAATTGTACAAAGCCACAAAGAAGGCTTCATTTTTTCTTTTTCTTTCTTTCTTTCTTTCTTTCTTTCTTTCTTTCTTTCTTTTTTTTTTTTTTTTGCAAAGAATGATCCTAGCTGTAAATAGAACACTATCAGATCCAGAAGTCAGAAAAGTATTAATTGAAACTTTGGCTTTTGTAAATGCGATTTCTGAATGCAAAAAGGTGATCAGACCTCTAAAGGCAAGATTGGCATCAATAGACAAATGGATTAGAAATACTGCTGATATTGGATCTCATACTTATGATGCAACTTTAATCGAAGTAATCACTAAAGGTTTTAAGAAAGACAGACTGTTAAATGTCTTGACTTTGGCAAGCAAGGTTGAAATGGACTTGCTGTGGGTCCCCAGCAGCAGGTCCCCAAACAAACGTGGCTGGTCCCCAGCCATGTGGCAGGGAGTGACCTAAGAGCAGCCAGTCCCAGGCAGAGATGGCTGCCGGTCCCCAAGACATGGCTGGTCCCAGGCAGGGAGACCTGTGGCGGGCCCCCAAACAAAGGAGGCTGGTTACCAGCCATGTGGTGTAGGCAGGTGGGTGAGAGAGAGACAGATACACCATGCAGAGTAAAGTTAGACATTTATTTAGTGAGTGGTTATGGAAGGGAAGGGAAGGGAGAGGGGCAGAAATGGGGGAGAGGGAGGGAGAGAGAGAGAGAGAGAGAGAGAGAGAGAGATAGAGAGAGGGGGAGAGAGGAGAGTGAGCAGCTGCCTCTCCAAGGGGGGGACAGAGAGAGTGAGCATGAGTCTGGAAGCTGGAAGGGAGTGGGAGTGGCTTGTCTCAAAGAGACAGAACATTACAAAGGTCACTTTAATAGGGATTGTAGGCAAGGCATGCTTAGAAATGTTTTTTTTCCCTAGAGAGAATTCAAAAAGAAGATTTCTGCTTTCTGGAGTATGCAAAGATGTGGCAAAGGCTGACACTGAACTAATGAATGCAGATGAACAAGGGGAAATTAAACAGTTTTTTGCATATTACAACATAAAGCATATTACAGATATACCACACAATCCTACAGAGCAAGCAGTTATAGAAAGATCTGATCAAACTCTAAAAGATGCTTAATAAGCAGAAAGGGATAATCAAAGTCCCCCAGAGATAGATTACATGATGCTTTATTAACTTTAAATTTTCTAAATGCTATTGAGAAAGTAACAATAGCTGTGGAGAGACATTAGATAATAGAAAAAAATGTTGAGTTAAATCAGCCTGTACACTTTAAAGATGTGGTATGGAAACGAGGACATGTGTTACACTGAGGAAGAGGTTTTGATTTTGTTTCCACAGGAGAAGAAAGCTAAGGATACCATCCAAATTGATAAAGATTAGATTCAAACAAGAGAGACCTCTTGATTAGATGAGGTGATAGTTCATCAAACAGCATGGTCATTCAATTTAAACTAATTTATAAGACTAACAAATCCCTTTTATTTGATCGGATATAACTTGCCAAAAAGGAAACTCCCCAAAGTTAGGGTTGGGGCAGGGTTTTGTTTTTGTCTTTTCAGGAGAATGAAAGCATCCAGCTAAGGAATCTGAAGATCACTGGACAAATGAGACATCTGAAGAAAAAGGACAAATCATTCAGAGAAAATGTCCTAAGAAAAATAATTAATTTTCCTTTTGGTATATCACATTTCCAACAGGATAACATTTCATAAATCTTCCCAACTGTTTGTTTCTGCTGTTCTCTAAAGACATATAAGTGTATTTTTGTAGTCCCAGTTCAATTAAAAATTAAAGCTGGCTTTGAAGTGAGAGTGTGGCTCTCTCCTTCTCTAAACTCAAGGATGCTTGCTAAAGAAAAATTCAAACTCCCTGTTTCATGTCAGAAGGGCCACCTGATATGGACAGAAGAAAAACCAAAATTAGGGGCTATTTTATTGCTACTAATCTCATAATTCTTTGGCTTTATTTTGACTCTTTTTAACACTTTTCTTAAGTTACAAATATTATCTCAAAATTTATAAAATATATATATATATATTTTCAACTTTTTGAAATGATATTAATTGTCATATAGAGTACTAACTAATTCTAGAAAAATGCTTCCCTTAGCTTTCTGTACATGACATGATCTTGGGTTTGAGTCTCTATCAAGTAACTAGGACTTAAGTTTTTGTACTCTGGATGTACACACACACACATGATGGAGCCCTACAAAGATGATTCCCCCTGGATGTGATAATATCACTAAGCTGATAAACACCACCCAAAGATTGGCTTTGGACTGCAAATTTCTCAGGACAATTTCAAGGTAATTAACTGGGATGGTCCAGCCTCGCAGACTACTCTAGCCAGTACTTGAGATAAGTTTTCTACTTTCTCACTACACAGAGACTGGACAACAAAAAATACAGCTAACATTCCAAGGACTTGACAATTATCACAATTTTTTCAGGGTACCCTCAAGATACCATTGCCCACAGAAAACAGGAAGTAATTTTGAGAACATGAGCCTACATTTCCAAGAGGTGGGGTAGGTGACTTTTGATCACTTAGTGGGTTAGGGGGTTTGATTATAAGTTGTTATTGGTAATAGTCAAGGAGAAAGATGAACAAAGGAAATAACAGATCTTGTTCCTGTTGGGGTCTGGTGTCAGCCTGGACCCTAAATTATTTTCTTTTAACCAGACCCCAACATAAACTATCTCTCTCTGGACCAGTGTGGATGTGCGGGAATAAAGACACAACTCACCTGGCTTTATCAGGAGGGAAATTCTCCATGATCCCTCATGAAATCCTGAGTTCACATCCTGAGAAAATTTCTTGTTTATTCTCCAAACAGCCTTATATATCAAAATGTAAACTGAGGGGGAAATACATTAGCATTCTGTTTCCTAGGTAACCAGGTGAATGGCTTTTAGTCACATCCACATATACCTGTGTCTCCTCTGTCAGTATGCTAGCTCAGTCACATAGGCTTGAATTAGCA
>PVIU01014747.1:0-50797 GCA_004026605.1 Ondatra zibethicus
CATTCACATCAGAGCAATGGATTGAGCTCCCAAGGTGCAGTTGAAGAGCAGAAGGTGGGAGAAGATGAGTAAGGAAGTTAGGACCGTGAGGGGCTGGTCCACCTACTGAGACAGTGTGCCTGAACTAATGGGAGCGCACCAATCCAGCTGGACTGGGACTGAATGAGCATATGATCAAACCAGACTCTCTGAATGTGGCAGCGAATGGGGGCGGACGGAGAAGCCATCAACAATGACACCAGGACCTATCTCTTCTGCATGTATTATCTTTTTGGGAACCGAGTCTTTTTGGATGCACACCTTCCTAGGCCGGGAGGGAGGGGGGTGGGCCTTGGACTTCCAACAGGGCAGGGCACCATGCCCTCTTTTAAGGAAGAAGGAGGAGGGAGGAGGAGTGGGAGGTAGTGGGAGGGGACCGGGAGAAGGGGAAGAAATGTAAAAATTTTATTTATTTAATTATGTTTTTGAATGGAAAAAAATAAAAGAATACGAAAAAAATAAAAAAGAACTAAAAACACATAGAAGGAGAAAGGAGTTAATGAAAGGGGGCAGTGTAAGAAAGTATGTATGGGGGAAATGTGCTCAATATGTTCCAATAAAATATCCTTTTATAAAGAATTTTTCAAAAAGTCCTCAGTATAAGAAACTATTTGTGGCCAATGTTAATGCTCATCAAATGCATGAGAGGAGTCTCAGAAACTAGGTGAAAGGATTAGCACGCTCTATTGGTGACTGCCAGTCTCTTTCCTCAACCTCCCATTATTCACTTAGGGGATCTGCAGAAATGGTGATATTTTTGGACAGAGCATCAGTGAACTTCTCATCACAGTTGTCTTTTTATTATTACTATTGCCCACATCAAAAACTCAAACAAAAATTTCTTATGGGTGTTTAGAATACATGGATAATGACACATGAGTTGGTTACACTGGGCTGAGCCTCCCACAAATGGAGATGAGCAGAAGACAAACTATTGGAAGGTATTTGCTGCATCCCATTTCATCAGTTCTTGGTGATATGGTGGCAATTACAATCATCCACCACACGAGTAGTCATCAGTTCTACATCATCAGATCTTTCATTTAAATAATTTCCAGGATCAACCTATCGTATCCCACAAGATGTCACAGATAAACCAAAATGGCCATTTGTCAGAGGTTGGAGTCCTATTATTTGATTGCTTGTCCTTGTTACCCTACTAGCAACAATTGGGCTACAACTGTTACTTAGAATTGAAGTCCAACTCCTAGAGAACTTCCCTCATACACCTGATACAAAAGATAGCCCTAAGCGGTAAGAATATTAGAATCTCTGTAATACTTTCTCTTTTGGGTTTTGCCCGAAGTAGCTTAATAATCCTTTCTTATGTGTTTATTTATTTATTCAGTTTATTTTACATCTGGACCACAGTTTCTCCTCTCTCCTCTTTTCCCAGTCCCTCCACCACTCACAATGCTCTTCCCCTCCATCTCCCCTCACATCCATTCTATTTCTTTTCAGAAAAGGGCAGGCCTTCCATGAATATCAAAAAAACATGGCATATCAAGTTGTAGTAAGACTAAATACCTCTGCTTGTATTAATGCTGGACAAGGAGACCATGTATGAAAGAGGGTCCCAAAAGTCAGGAAAATGTCAGAGAAATCCCCTGCTCCTACTGTTAGGAGTCCCACAAGAGAAAGGAGCTACTCAACTATAACATATATGCAGGAGATGTAGGTCACCCCATGCTGGTACCTAGTTGACAATTCAGTCCTGTGAGCTCTTTTGAACCCAGATTAGTTCATATTAATCAAATATTTATATTAAATTCTCTCTGGATAAATACCTAATATCATTTTCACTTTCCTGACTTTACTTTTACAACACAATTAGAAGGATTCTGATTAAAAATTTTATAGATTTTTATTGAACTCCACATTTTTCTCTGTTCCCCTCTTTATTCAGCAACAAAAGGTTGAAAATTCCAAGTATCATATTGACTATTAACATGGAAATGACTTTGAGAATAACATTTTTATTTACCTGAGTAAGAACTCAGACAACTGAAATCCTTATCAAATAGCAATGAATATAAGAAACTCAGCAACTAAAAATGAGCTAGTACTAATTACCAAAAATGCAAAACTCAGAGAGGAGCATCCCTAAGAAGAGTGATACAATGTTCCCTTCCAGTTTCAACTTTCTAAAACTTAACAAATGTAGACTTGGAAACTCAACAAATATACTATGCATAAAAAGTCTACAAGGACACAGCATTCTTTACAAATTTACAGGGAAGTTTTGGGAATGGAGTAGTTTTGCAAAAGCCTCTGTGAGAGTATGCAACTCTACATGACAGAAGATAAGCAATAAGAATGAAAACGACTTTGTATAAAAAGTTTTATAGCATTCTTTATTTAGCACTCCCTGCTAATAACATCTTAACACTTGATCTTATCCAAAAGACTGAGAAACAATGCCAATAGCATATTTAGATGACTAACCTTGTACTCTTGTTTGAAGGACCACTTGTAACCATGGAACCTCAATTTCTAGAACCTAAATAATCATCCAACCAAAACCCGGGGCATCTCTGGATAAGCATATTCCACATGTCCCTCATGTCACAATTCCCTCTGCACCTATACTAAGACCAATACCGGGGTCTGGTTGAGCCTGCTGTTTACTTTATCCTCCAGAAATCAATGAGTGTGAAACATAGTATACATCATTAATTCAATTAGTTAGACAACAGTATAGGGGAAATCTTGGCAGCACTCAAAGGCATACATCATCTTACAGAGGGTTCTTATATATCAGGGTTATTTTTTACATAGGGAGGGATAGGTAAGCATAACACTGTCCCTTGAGATTCCATCATACTGGATTAGACTTGTAAATGTAAAAAACAAAACAAAAGCTTTTGTGATCAAAAGAGAAAGTAGGCCATCAGCAACTAAGGATGTGTTCAATAGCTAATTAACCAAAGCATACATCAAAATTTTATTTAAGAAATCCTATCAAGCATTGTATTCGGGGAAAACACAGCTTTTCTTCTAGATAAATCATCATGGTATAAATCATTTTTAAGATGAATATGGAACTTTGGAAAGAATAGAAAAAAGACAACTTTTTGAAATAATAGATTTAGTCACCATGCAATATGTTGTTAAAAAAGTTGAAGGATTTAAAGAAAATATAATATGTGATAATCATATACAAATATTCCTTGTACTTGTGTGGTGTGTATGTATGTGCTTTATGCACATGTGTAAGGGAAGGAACATGTGTGAAGGATAGATGATGATTATCAGGTGCCTCCTGCTATTTACTCTTGGGAGACAGGTTCTCTCACTGAACCTAGAGCTAGGCTGCCTATCCAGTGAGCCTCAAAGATTCATCTGCATCTTCACATCACAGCACTGGGGTTAAAGTAGCACCATGGCTGTGCCTGGCTTTTTAAGTGAATGTGTGTATGTATGAATTCAGGTAAACAGATTTATGTGGTAAATGCTTTTATCCACTGAGCCATCTCTCCTTCCACCACTATCTTATTTGAAATGAAATTTTATAACTGAAATTATAGAGAAGTTAATTCAGCTATGAAATTATTACAGTAAACATTACACCTAGAATGTACTTATTAAAGTTGTCTATACTAATACCAGCAGTATGGCATAGTATGACATGAAAATAAAATAACATTTTAGAAATTTAAACTATAATGCTAAAATCCTTTTTACTTTTATTTCTTGGTAAATATAAACAGGTCTGACATTTTTAATTTAATTGCCAGTTTAATATAATGGTTATTATTTAGATAGGTTTTAAAAGAGAAGTTGAGCAAAAATTTGTCAGTGAAATAGCAAAGACTAAAAAGTTTAGGTTAAATTAGATAAGGGATATGTCAACAAGTGCTTTTTCAAATACATGTTATTGAAACCAGGGCAGAGAATAAGAATTGGAAATTAATACTAAAATAATATGATGCATCTCAAGCAGAACCATAAAATTGCCTCCGTAGAGGAATTTCTAAGACTAATACCTCACCTGGGAATGGCAAGAACAGGACACCTCAATCTTCAGGTATATGTAGGAGGTGTGGTAAAGAAAGACAGGAGCAGATGTGAGTGTCATCACTCCAAAATCTTGGCATTCAAATTGGCCTCTTCAAGAGGCAGATGTTCAATTACTAGGAATTGGAACCATATCTTGAGTTAAACAAAGCATGAGATAGGTTGACTGTATTGGGCTAGAAGGCCAAAGAGGGAAGCTAAGGCCATATGTAACTGATATTGCAATAAATTAATGGGGCCATGACCTGCTACAGCAATGGAATACCCAGATTAACATTCCTTCAGTCCTAGGAACTCATAATTCTGGGAAGGATGTAATCAGCTACTATGCACAAAGGTCACCAGCCATTCAGGCTAATTCTACAGGACGACGTCCCCTCTCCCAGCACAGTTTGTCCTCAGGCTTAGGGACATCACTTAGGGATTGATTATAATTAGAATACCGTTGAGGGTTGGGGGAGGAATTTTATGAGCTTAGGGATCTTTTTGGGGAAAAAAGGGGAAAATTGGATGATGGGATAATAGATTGGTATTTATGAGTTATTGTTTATAGAGAATTACATTGGTATAGATTCTTGTATATCAATACAAAATTAAATTATATTGAATATTGCATGCATGCATGCTTCTACCTCTATTTAAAACCCTTTTTATGTATTGATATATAGCTACATATTTACCATACTGCAGTGTACATTTATACCTCTGATCATATACTTGTACATTGTTTATATTTGGAGGTCATTGTCCTCATTTATTGCACAGTAGTTTATTGTCTTTGTCTTTAAGTTAAATAGATATTAAGAATTATAGATCAAGAGTCATCTATGTTTGTCATATTTATAGTTAGACTAATCAGGTTCTTTAGATACATAGAGATTATATTCTGTATAAATAAATAATCTTCAATCTCTTCAAAGAGTGTAGAAAATGGCATTTAATTTAACTTAGAGTTCTGTGGTAGTGAGACAAAATTGCTCCTGTCAACACCAATGTATTCCCGAGAGATTGTTGAGCACCAAAGACACTCCACTTGGAGCTTTTCTTCTTGGCAAAACCAGCCTTTGGGCAAGGAACTGCCCATACCTCCATCACTGACAAAATACATAGTATCCGAAAATGGATAAGCAGAACTGTCAAATCTTGCCAAGACAGGGTAAGATGGTTTTGAAAAATTTCTTGCCTTTAAAAATAATCTGTCAGTTATTCTAGGCCTTAGCCAAAGTTGGTTGCTTCAACATTGGAAACGTGACTTTGATCATTGCCCAGGGAGCCAGTTTTCTCTGTGATTTGTTGCATGTTTTGGAAGTTGTCTGATTGTACTTCCTAATTACTCAGGTTACATTATTTCCCTTTTTGGATCTTCAATGGGGTTAAAGACTAGATAAATGTAGTTACTTTCCTCTCATGACTTGGACAAGTTATTTATTATACAAGACTTAAGCTAGTTAGAATAGGATATTTGTTCTTATTGTACATAATTTTATATAGGTTTACAACTCTCCTATTTAAACAGAAGGGGGAGGTGCTATGGGAAGGTGTATAGCTAACAACTACCCACCTACTGGGGCGTGGCCTCAGACTATTTACCTGGATGCGGAAGCGTGTCCTGCCCTCTTTCTCTCTGTCTTTCTCCCTGGACCCCAGTTTTGCTGGTACAGTTTGTTTGAATCTCATCTTTATCCATCATTCACACAGAGAATACTGATTTCTAAGTTTTATCTATTAATAAATACCTGTATATTTCTTAGTTCTGAGCTAGTGTGGAATTCCTTTTATTAAGTGCCAGATCTCTCCACCTTCAAAAAGCAATATAAACAAGCTGACAGTCAACCTCAAATTAAATGGAGAGAAACTCAAAGCAATTTTGTTAAAATCATGAACAAGACAAGGTTCTCCACGCTCTCCAAACCTATTCAGTATAATACTCAAAGTTCTAGCTAGAGCAATAAGAGAACAAAATGAGATCAAAGGGATACAAATTGGAAAAGAAGACGTCAAAGTATCACTATTTACAGATGATATGTTAGTATACATAAACAACCTCAAAAATTCCACCACGGAATTCCTACAGCAATGTGGCAGGATATAAGATTAATTCAAAAAATTAGTAGCCCTTCTATATATATATATGATAAATAGGCTGAGAAAGAAATTAGAGGAAAAACGCCCTTCACAATAGCCACAAATAATACAGAATATCTTGGGGTAACTCTGGCCAAGCAATGAAAGTATGACAAGAACTTTAAGTCTTTGAAGACAAAAACTTGAAGAAAAATATCAGAAGATGGAAAGATCTCCCATGCTCATTTATTGGTAGGATTAACATAGTAAAAAGGACCATCATATCAAAAGCAATCTACATTTTCAACACAATATTCATCAAAATTCCAATGCAAATTTTTACAGTCACTTTTAAGGGTATGAACTGATAGAGCATGCCATGTAAACCTGAATATGCTAAGGAAGGTGTTCTCCTCTGTCCCTTCCCAGAGGAGCTGACTGACCCAATCTAGAAGTTCGGTGCTGATGGAAAATGCATGGGTTGTCAGAGCTGATCTACCTCTCTAGCTCACAATACTTGAAACTCTATAAGAGTTTAAGATACTGTGGTTTGAACATTTTCAGGGAAGGCAGAAGGGAGGAGAGGAAGGGGAGAGATTATGTAACTGTATTTTAATTAATTTTTAAAGGGAATACCTGAGCAAGTAAGTTTATTTTTATTTTCAGACTATAGTATAATTACATCTCTCCCTTCCTTTTCCTCCTTCCACATTCCCACCACAAACCCATATCCATTCTCCTTCAATCTTCAATGTAGTTTTAATGTCTTCTTTTAGGATATCTATGCTTGAACCACATCTAGCAAGTGTTTGATGTATATTTGAGAACAAATGACTAAACTAATATAAAGAAAATCTATAACTTTGTCAAAATGTCAGTATGAATCTCCCTTGGATTTCATCCTTCCAAAACATGTTTCTCACTTAAAATGTGATCTGCTATTTTTTTTTCTCCTAAGAACACGTTACTTCTGGAAATCAATTTTTATTTCACTTTACAAAGAAAACACATACATTTGTGAATCTTGTCTAAATTTTAATTTTACACCTAGTTCCTCTTTTTACTAAGAAAGCATATGAGAAATTATTAACAGGCCTACATATTCCATAGTCTTGGAATTATTTGTAACTATCAAGAGTCATTTTCTATTTCCATAAGCATTGGGGAATGACTATTAATCTCAGATAAGGAATTACAAGTGCAGACGAAATATTCCTAATACTGCAAAGGAGTTCCCCTCTCCCATCTGAATGAAGATTAAAAAAAAATAAAACAAAGCCTAATGAATGTAATTGTTGCTGTTGTTTTTTACTCTTATTCTTTTGGCTCTTTGGATCTTTGGTCTTTACTCTTTTGGGTGGCTGCCACCCAGCTCCCAAATAAATCACACATGGAAGCTTATTCTTACTTAGAAATGCCAGGACTTAGTGTACCTTGTTTCTAATTATCCCATTTACCTTTTGTCTCTGGGCTTTTATCTTTCTCTATTCTATATGCCAACCTTCCTTCCCTCCCTTCCTCTATCCTTTATTTTTTTCTTTTCTTTCTTTCTTTCCTTCCTTCCTCTATCCCTCATTCCATCACTCCCTCCCCCTTTTCTTTCTTTCTTTCTTTCTTTCTTTCTTTCTTTCTTTCTTTTCTTCTTTCTCTGTTGCTAGTTCTGTAGCTGGGTGGCTGGTGCCTGATGTCCTCCTCCTTCTCTTGATTCCCCATCTTTCTCTGCCCAGATTTTTCCATCTTTTTATTTTCTCTGTTGCCAGCCCCACTTATCCCTTCTCCTGCTTTACCATTGGTCATTTAGCTCTTTATTAGGCTAATCAGGTGTTTTAGGCAGACAAAGTAACACAGCTTCACAGAGTTAAACAAATGCAACAAAAAGAATGCAACACGCTTGGCACTATTAAACATTTCCACAGCACAAATAAATGTAGCACATCCCTGACTAATTCCATAGCATGTAGTTGTTTTCAAATAATGAAATGTAGACCCATTTTGAACTTTTAAACCATGCTTATAAAGTAAAAGTATAATCATTAGTAGTGGGATCTGAACATACTAAAAACACTGATAGGGGAAATACAAGTTTGCCATAGTTTAAAACAAATGAACAAACAAACAACAAAAACACCACCTCAGGGTACAAGACACATTTGAAATATTGGGGGCTGGGGTGGGGAAGTTGTAGTTAGAGTTGAAAAATGGATGTCAGTCTTGTCTGACTGTATGGGGAGAATAAGTAAAACATTTCCAACTTCTATGTGCAGTGATAAGCAGAAACCAAAAGCTCAATGGAAGTAACCTCAGAAAAAAAAAATCCTTATTGGGACCAATACATTTTCTTTATAAAATACAAGAATCAGAAATATTCAGATAGTAAAAATCAACATTAGAACTAAAGCAGCATAACCAGATGTAATGTAAACAATGTTCTCAGTAAATAAGAAGACAAACAGTCTCAACCTCCATTCATTAAGTATCTCAGTACACTCAGGACCTAAACTGTATGAAGCAGGAGCTTCAAATACAAATAGATAATGAAAAAGTACTTCAAATTTTAAATCATAAGTACCATTGACTAAACTGATGTAAAGTGCTTTAATAATAACTACGTCAGGAAACCTATTTTATTAGTATTTTAAAGAACTTACCTACCAATTACTGGGTCATTAACAAAAGCTACAATTTTTGTCAAAAGGAAAGATGCCTATTCAGATAGATGGTTACTCAATCAAATAGAACAAATAATTCTGAAATGATAAATGTGACATTCTGGAGAGTGGATAATGAAATCAAAAGCAATAAGCCAGTAATGTGACACAGCCACACTTAATAGATTTCCTTTTATTAATAGCATTATCTCATTGAAAGAAGCGAATATGAATAGAATTTAATAGATGTTTCTTTTATGAAGGCTTCAGTAATGGTTTTGACATAATGTCCCCTGATAGCTGACTTCCAAAATTAATACAAATTGCTTTGGATATGAACACAGTCCTGTAGATAGAAGACTGATTTTTTTTGATTAAACAAAAGTTAACTGAAAATTAATATTAATGTAGCTCATTGAGTAAGACTCCAATCAGCTCACATAGCTGTGAATTTCTGCACTGAAAGATGTTGAGTTTAATGGTAAACAAAACATTTCAGTTGAGTACTTACTAACCAGAAGAAAATGAGTTTTAATTATATGTTCTGATTACATTAAAATGGCAGAGTAGTGAAAAATGACGGAGACACTGTGCTAGGCTTTGACCAAAGCCACAGTCTAAATGTTTATGTTTGCCAGGGGTATAGGAGGGTAGGGGCACAGAGGAACGATATTTTGGCAAACGCTGCTGGGTTCCCATTTTAGTAGTTGACAATTAATGTATGTGTTTGGACCTAAAGCAATCATTTTCCTTGACTAAGTAAAGGAGCTATAAAACAGTGGGAGGGTCTGAAGAGTTAAGGATGTTCTTAATTTTATATGGTATGAATTTAAATAAAAGTCATCTTTGTCAAGCACTGGAAATAGTTAAAGCAAATATGAGCATATAATTTGATCGATTTTTATTATGCTCTGGATCTTTGTGGAGTGCTCCTCCAAGCACCTAGATTAGTGGTTAATAAAACAGACTAAACTCTGCCCCCACGAAATTAGTCTTCTACCAAACTGACTTCTTTCAGTCCTCTTCCCCCTTCATACTGCCATAGAATGTTTCCCTAAAAAGCTGGAAACCTGGAGACTGGTATTAGCCTTTGCAGAACACCTGCCCTCTCTTATGTTTGGAGTCATAGGGAAAGTACACATGAAAATCACCTTCAGCGCCTGAGGAAGAATATATGTATTTAAATTAGTTAGTTGAAGACAAAGCTCTATAAAACGGAAGTGCATATGAAGGCATGGCAGACAAGAAAATAAGACATCGAGGAGAAGAATAAGGTCCTGATATAATGAAATTCAGATTATCACGCAGGTGAGTCCAACATGTCATGGTGAAAGAAAACATTGAAAGATTTGTAAGATGTAAATTATACTATTTGTACAGGATCATGTTAATAAAGAGGAAAACAAATCAGGGTTATGTTAAAATCCACAGCCAAAGTCCAGTAGAAAGATGAACAACCTATGCTATCCATGATGGGAACTGGAAGACACAGTTACTTTAGCAATGCAAGTGGCAATGAACTGAAGCTAAAACTAGAAGTCTAGTTTCTCAGTCATATTAAATATGAGTTTCAAGTATTGTGAGCTAGAGAGGTAGATCAGCTCTGACAACCCATGCATTTTCCATCAGCACCGAACTTCTAGATTGGGTCAGTCAGCTCCTCTGGGAAGGGACAGAGGAGAACACCTTCCTTAGCATATTCAGGTTTACATGGCATGCTCTATCAGTTCATACCCTTAAAACATGAAAATTTTCAAGTAACCCTTATAATAATAAAAATCTATTATATTAAACTTAGCAATCATCCTTGGTATAAAAAGTAAAGAATGACAGAGAGGTAAACCAAACCTTTTCTGTGTTTTGTTGACCACCTTAATGTTCCCTATTAGGCACTGGCTACCATGTGCAGAATTTAAAGTATGCCTAATGAAATTTCCAAATACTCAAATAGCGAGGGACAAATAAAAGCCACATTTAATGAGAAAATTACTTAATGTTACATGCTACTCAAGTTGTTTTCATTATTATTTACTGAAACAAACATGAAAGATATTTAATTACATTGGTCATAAACATTTGGACAAGAAGGCAAGCAAACACAACTGTCTACTTGTTCTTTACCTAAGGAGTAAAGAAACAGGCACACCTGGGTGTGGTCTGGCCCTTGGCTGAGGCCAGAGGCCTTGCAGAACAGTTGCGACACTCCCACAGTGAATTTGATGGTTCTCAGAATGCTCAGCCAGAGTAGGCAACTGGGGACTTTCCCTCCAGCTGCCAGACTCCCGGGCTGCCAGTACAAAACTGCTTTACCGTCTGCTGCCAAGGAAGTTTGAGCTTGACTCTTGTTTAACTTTCCTGGGGTGGTGAATAATATTATGTCACTCCTTCAGCCAAAATAATGCAAATTAAAGCTAAGGACAAAAATAAAACAAATGCATGCATTGGAAAAATTGGCTTGAAACTAAATTAGAAGAGAGTGTCAAATGATTTTCAATCCACCACACTTCCATACAAATTGCAGAATTCAAATTTTGTGTGAGATTATTTTTTAAACCCCTAAAATGAAAAGATGAGCCTCTCCTTATAGAAACAAATATGAAATTTCATGTTGCCCATAATAAATGAACTGCTTATCAATAAGCCGAAAGGCTTCAACATTCCCTAACTCTTGCCAGCTCTACACTCACTGGGCTTCATATCACTTCTATGGAAACAATTCTAATTTTATTTTGTTGCAAAAACAAGATGGGCTGAAAAAAGATTTTACTACAACATGATCCTAGGGTTACATCTACTGCTGACAGTTCTGTTGTAATACTTTTAGAAGTTCTGAAACTTACTTTCATATACAGCATTCCTATCCCTGCCTAATCGAAAGAAGGAAATAAGAAAGAAAGAAAGAAAGAAAGAAAGAAAGAAAGAAAGAAAGAAAGAAAGAAAGAGGGAGGGAGGGAGGGAGAGAGGGAGGAACGGAAGAAGGAAAACCAGGAGGGAGTGTCTAAGTATGAATATAGTTGCACACCATCCTGGCACATCAGGCCAGGATATGTAATTACTAATTCCTTGAAAGTGCAGTAAACATTAGTATGGGTGTTTTTTTTGTCCAATTGTAGAATGGAAAGAGAAATTGAATAACAATAAAGGAAGGCTTTTGTGAGGTGAGAAGCAGAACCCATATCAGATTTTTCATTTTGATGTAAATGTGAATGAAAAAAAGTCGTTGTTATTCTTTAAATTTTAAGAATTACAACTGGCAGATATTGTCTCCAGTTACTTCTCACTGAACCCTCCACAGGCTTTTCTAACCTCTGTCAGCCCATCTCAAGTTCTCAAGGCCAAGTAGTACTTCTGTACCCCCATACCCATTTTCCACATCCAGAGCCTGCTGTCATCAAAGATACACCCTCCAGGTCCAGTTGCATAATAATGGTCCCCAGCAGGGACAGTGGGCATTTTGGCTAGCTCCATTCAGACAGCTGCAGGGTGGCTCGCACTTCCCCAGCAGAGCTGGGATGTTACACAGACCTAATGTAAGAGGACTTCTGGAATCCAGTGTCACATGGTGAATATTATTTGCTATGATACCAAATGAGTTAACCACAAATTAAAACATTAATTTTTCTATTAACAGGAAAAGTCACATAAAGGTATGTACATATTTATATGTGTGTATTCATGTATGCTATACACATATATACAATTGGTTCAATTGAATGAATATTTGAAATTTCTGTATGCCAATACAAGGTTAATATATAATTATAAGCCATGATCTGCTATTTTTAGGATATTTGAGTTAAACAGAGAAGGGCAGGCATCTTCTTTAGTTTAGGAAATTGTCTGACATCATTTTATCTTGTTTCTAACCTACAATATAAATTATATAAATTAATCTTAACTGAAAAAAATGTGATACAGCTGTAAAATAATGAATATATTTTCTTTAAGGAAGTTTTCTATGATTTTTATGAATATCTAAATACTTAAAATCTTGATTTTCTAATATTCAAGCACAAATAGTTTTATTTATATATAAACCAGATATCTGAAGTGCTACTTGTTGTAAAACAGCATGAGAGAGACCTTGGTGGGTTGGAGCCAAGGTGGCTCATGGTGGTTGAGAGATACACATGTCATGCAGATAGCGCTCACAGGGAGGGTTTCTTTATTGGGAAGAAAGGAGAGAGAGGAGAGAGAAAGGGAACACAGAGTGGCCTCGTTGTGGGACAAGAGAGATGCAGAGATGCAAAGAGACATAGAAAGGAGACACAGAGACAGAGAGAGATGGGCAGGGGCTGGGTAGAGGGCCATACTGACCAACGTGTCCAATCAGCACTAATCAATTCATCCTAGCAAGGGACTTCTCCCTTTTCTCCTTCAAAAGCATTTCTGCAGAGCCACCTGCTACCTTTTGCCCAGTTCAGATTCAGCAACCCAGCCTTCCTATCTTGCTTAATAAAGGATATCTTTGTGTTGGAATTTGGCATTTGTGTGTGCTCTGTGGTCTGGAAAGGATACCCCAAGGCACATGGGTCCCTTCACAAATAGTTCAGTTTTATTGATAGTTCTGTAAATAGAGTTAGGTTACATTAAAGCCTCCCCTCTGTAAACTAGCTTTTTTTGGTATCAGAAGGTGACATGCAGGCTTTTGACACGAGAGGGGCTGGAGGGAGGAAAGAGAAAGTAAAATGATATAATTTACAATAATTTTAAAACTTACAAAAACAAAAATAATTAAATAAAATTATGTCCTTATGTACCATTTTCACTAAAATGTAAGTTAAATATTTAGTACACAGTGTGTGCTAGTTTTTGTAACCAGTCTTCTGTCCCAGTCTCCATAAAACGAGTTCTGTGTATATAACTCTGAAGGAATAGAACAAACTCTATTTTGAGAAAGAACACCATTTTAGGCAGGATCTAACTAAGGGGGAATGAATGCAGTCCAGCAAAGTCATAAACATTCCCAAGAAACTGTGCCAGCCCTGGTCAAAGAGACCCACCAGGGTGTCCAAACAACATCTGCTTGCTTCAAATGTCCTTGTAGATATCTGGTTAACAGCTGTTTTGAAATTCTTGTCTGCTGACAGTCACTTTTTTGAAATTCCCCTATACCCCAACCAATAAATTCAAAAGTTGTACACTTTTACCCACTCCTGAAATACCAAAGCTTGTGCTACCCTGCTTGCAACTTTCCCCTTTAAAATCCCCTCACCCTCAAGCCTCTGGGCTCTTCTTCTCCACCCACTGTGTCAGTGTCAGATTATGGTCCAGGTTAGCTAACTTGTGATCAATAAACCCCAGTGCCCTTGCATCAAATACTAGCTCTGCAGTGGTCTTGTTTGAGGGCTCCATGTGACACAACTCTTATTCAGAAACAATAATTTATGGTGTGATAAAGCAGAAAATATCTTTAATTCAAGCACAAGCCAAAAGGTTAAAGCAAGAGGATAATTAGTTTGAATGAGGCCAGCCTGGGCTACATAGAAAGACTGTCTCATGTTGGAGACCAATTTCAACAAGTATAGCACTTACCAGGGTAAGGGCATGGGGATTAGAAATATAAGTAAAGTGAACAAAGATACAAGTGAAAAATATAAACAGAAGCATAGGATAGTATCAGGAGGGAGTTCTATTGAATACTGAAAAACACCCACACTTAATTTCCATTTGCTTAAATACTCTGACCTCAGGAGTGAGATATAAAAAAAAATAACTGTACCAACATGATATAAAGAATGAACACATCAGTTGAAGGATTATGGGTTACATTCTTAGTTAAACATTCTTTTTGTCAAAACAAGACAAGCAAAGCTAATGCCTAGACCAAAACATTCTGTAGCCAAACTACTCCCTGGGTGAAATCCATAGTTATCTCCCTAAGGAAGTAGCAACCTAGTTGGATCCTAAGTTTGAGGTAGAAACTTCTACTTCTTAATACTTGAAATACCAGGTCTGGATATTAGCCATACCTGATATTTGAACTGTTGGCAATAACATTGAAGGAACAGAAGCAAGTTCAACATTCTGTCCTTTAGTCAAGGTAGAATTAACCCATGCCTGTGCACCCTGTCAGTCTCAAATAGCCAAGGACTGGAGAGAAACTTAGTAGTCGAGACTCACCTATAGGTTCAAGACCTGGGTTAAATCACTAACATCACAAAGAGTTGAAGCATGTTCTATCTTCCTAACTTTACCACTCTAAAATACTGGCTCAAATGGTAGACACATCTTCTGTAATGCTATACCGTGTGTTATCATTTATAAAGATATGGTGGTGGACTGGTCCCACAAGGGGCAGTGGCGGGTCACCCAAGGCCTCAGTGGGTCCCCTGGTGGGTGGCCTTGGACCTCAGTGGGCAACAGGCAGATGGATACACCATGTAGAAAGAGCTGGAGTATAGAGTTTATTTAGTGGGTTATGGAGGGGGAAGGCAAGGGGAAAAGAGGGGGAAAAGAGAGAGAGTCAGAAGTTGCCTCTCCAGAAGAAGGGCAGACAGAGAGAGGCAGAGACTGGAGAGGAGGTGGGAGATCTGCTTGCCTCAGCAAAAGGGCCGTGGGAGTGAGTTGGGAGTGGGCAGAGCTTGTTTGTTAAACTCAAAGGACAGGGCACCCAGGTGACAGACCAGGCGAGCAGATTACAAAATTTTAGCTGCTCAGGTCAAGGTAGGCTTGTCTTCTTACAGATTTCCTAACCCACACAATCTTCTGAAGCCTGGCAGCCCCTGCTTCTAACAGCAGAAGACAAACACAGTCCTGATGCTCTTGCCCTCAATGACCATAGAGGATACTGAGGAGTGGCTCTAGGTAGCCAAATAGAGTAAGTTCTCTGTCATATTTATAATCAATAACTCCTCAAGTAAAATTTTATCCTTCTCAAAGATCTCTGATGCAGTTTGACAACTGAGAGGTTTTGTCAG
Source organism: Ondatra zibethicus (assembly GCA_004026605.1). Lineage (NCBI taxonomy): Eukaryota > Metazoa > Chordata > Mammalia > Rodentia > Cricetidae > Ondatra > Ondatra zibethicus. Next base: position 15,689 of record PVIU01014747.1, read on the forward strand.
TTTAAAAGAACAACCTCATCAAAGAAATTTCAGTATAACTTCTTAACATATTCTAAATTAAAGGTGTTTTAAAATATACAAATACAAGTTATTAAGGTGTGTACCTGCAAGTTAAAAAGGTGTAAGGAAAAGTACAAGCTATCAAATTTCTCTCATACTGCCTTTCATAGTCTTAAATATACTTTTCATTGTGCAAAAGCATCTGTCACAGTCATTCTGATATAAATATGCTGCTGTTTATACAATATATGTGTCTAAAACTTATCCTTTCATAACTCAAAAATTCTTGTGAGTTCCAGGGAACCAAATTAAAGGATCCACTTTAAACAGGTCAGATACAACCTTCTCAATTTCCTGGTCCTAAAAAGAATATTTTTCCTTCCTAAACTTAACTTTGTCCTCTGCTCTGCCAACACATTGTCAGGTTCAAGAGTCACTGGACAGTTCCACACCACAAATCCTGGATAGGAGTAAAGCAACCAGCTACCCCAGGATGTGCCCAATACCCAGCTATCTCAGCTCTCCCAGAAAGACTTTGATGCCCACAAATAAGCAAGAAGCAGTCTTGAGAATCTGCTGTCCTAATTCCTTCAACCTGCTATTCCTAACTCCTTGCCTTTTTATTGTAAGAAAAAGATGGGAATGTCGTAATCTGCTGGCCTGGTCTGTCCCCTGAATACCCTGCTCCTTTAAGAGACAAGCTCCACTCACTCCCAACCTCCTCCCGCCCCTTCCACTGGGGCAAGTAAACTTTGTATCCCAGCTCTCTCTGCATATCATATCTGTCTGTCTCCTGCCTAAGCCTCAGGCCACCTGCTAGGAACTCAGATGATCCACTGCCACCTCTCGTGGGACTGAGCCACCACTATATCTTTATAAATGATAACACCTTGTCTCTCTGGTCACTATCCACCCCCAAATGAAGACCAACTCTCATCCTATTCTGAACTCCCCACCCACCCTTTGTCTATCAATTCCCACTAACTGCATCTTCCTACTCAAGCACTTCCTGAAAGCCATCAATATCCTAGATTAGTGTGATTAATACTATTACTCCATCCCACCTCCCTTACCATCACACAGTGTTGAACCTGGAATAATTGATTCTGATTAATTATGCAGGCCTGGTTACATCTGAGCCAAAGATTTGTGTCAAATTCATCAACCCACTTATTTCCTGTAACTGATTTCATGTACTTCCCTCACAAACAGGGCCCATCGTAATTGGCTGCTGGACTCAACCTCCCACCAACACCACTGCATTTGTGGTCATCTTTCTTCCTCCTGATTATGGCATCTGTCTGCCCTTCCTTACTTTGGCAGACTGCCCTTCTATTCTCACTCACACTCCAATCCTTTGCTAATTATTTCATAAAAGGGTCACTCAGGCCTTAGGGTCGTATATCTCCTTTATTTGTGCTTCCACTAAAGTTACCATAATCTATTAATTCTAATAGTTAATTATTTTCTCCTAGTATCTTACTATTGAGAAAGCAAGTTACTTGACAAAAGATTTGCAGTTCCTTACAAGTCTTTGCGGGCTTTTGTTTTCCTAGGAAATCAGCATTCAGCTGTACACAGTTCCACTTCATCTAGCATATAGCTGGTTGAATGACAAATTGTTTATCACTCAAGATTTAATCTATCTGATTTGCCACGGGTATAAGAAGCCTTTCCCTGAATCTTGTGTCTCTTATTTTGTCATCTGTAGCACCACAATGATGTACTATAATAAATAGAATTGGAACTTTTTTTAGTCACATTCAATTGAACCACAGTGTAGATCATACACTCCCAGAATCAAACAATTCCTGTCTTCTTCCTCCTATATTACTCATCACAGGGCACATTCAGGAAATGCTCTGTGTGCATTTGTGTATGTTTATGTGAACATTATTGCTAACACTCTAGGAAAGAAAATAGCTAGGAAATAACTTGCATTCAAAAATACCAGAATCATATTTTTAGCATTCCATAATTCTGAACTTTCATGTGAAACTTTTACTTTCTGCCTGTTTTGATTTGCAGTAAAACATATATGGAAACTCTGCCTTTGTGATTCTTATTGTATCTTTTAAATTTTAGGTAGGAAAGTAAGATGCATCAGCAGTAAATACCACACCAGAGTACATATTGCAGTGTTCAATACATTATTAACAAAATCAGTATAATGAATCATTACACTGGTCTCTCCCAGAATCAAATCCTTTAGAATCACATTCAGTGTTTACTTTCCCTATGGTTAGGGGAGTCTAGAAATTCTTACTGCACTTATTTTGTACTAAGGAACATAATACATGCAATGTTCCTTAAACACAGTCATTTTTCTTTCAGAATATTGTTACTCTGAAAAGCTCTCTGCATTTCTTAACAGCACAGTGAGACAATCATGTTACCAGCTGTGTCCTCAAAAAACACTATTTCCATTGGTCTACAAACTCAGCAGCTGCTTTAAGCGCATGCTTCGACACCCTCCTTCATGTATGTTAGAGCTGCATCATCCCATCAAATTGGGGTCCCTGGTTAGAAAAAAACTGTCCTAAGGTATTAACAAACAAAAACATTACTTTATTATAATAAAACTCTCAAGCAAATTACCTTGGACACATTTTGCTATGACTTACTTACACATTTTATTATATAAGGAGAAGATAGAAAATGCATTAAAACTGCCTTCTAATGACCATACCCGTGTGGCATGATTGTTGGCAAAAGGACATATATTGCATCAGTCAATAGCAGCCTTTGTTAAGCAAGTTTGTTTACCCCTTTGTACAGTTTTTTCCCCCAGTGGAATTCTTTGTCCTTGGTACATATCATCCTAGGTTATGTGAAGTAAAATTAGGTGAGGCTTACTAAGAGCGAAAAACCTATAATCACTCATTAACGAAGAACAAACCTAACTGCATCTTGTAAAGACACACTGACATTATATATTTTGCTCACCCAGTAAAGCAAAGCCCTTCTTTAAGCTAAGCTCCTTTCTAACAGAAATCCATTCAAATGCTATTATGGTGAAGTCACTGAAGCAGAAGTTCCAGACTTTTAACCTCATGAGTCTGATATAAGTAGACAGAGTTACGTACAAAGAAATCATTCATATCAAATGAGGAATCAAAATATTTATTCCTCTTTAGGTCTTAAATGGCTTTGTCTGAAAGTCATTTACAGCACCCCAACATACACGGCCACAGGACCCATAAGTTATTCTACTCAATAGATCACAATGTTTTGAAAAAGTCATGTAATAATTCATCCTAATGTATTCTATAAACTGAAATTATGGGATTGTAATACCCATATAATCAGAAATTATACAAATGCAAGGATGGGTTTGATTGTGTCTAGACTAACACATTGAGTCAGGTAGTGAATAAGGCTATAATAATTTTCAGAAATATTTTTATTATCTTTTACCATGAGATCATTAACTTGTATTTATACAATGTCTTTCTTAGATTAATTTGAGATGGTTCATTTGAAGTCAAAACGTTTTCTCGAGAATGTTGCTAAAAATGTGGCATTCATTAAAAATAAATGAGAGCCCTTTAACTGACCTCAAAGCAATGATTATAACAGGCCCTTCTTCCAAGAGCGAGACAGAGCCAAACCTTGGCCTAGTTGACAAAGTTTCTTAACTTGTCAACTAGATGAGAGATTTATAGTTATGTGCATACCTCTGGAAACTGGCAATCAAGTCTTTAGTCAGTTAATTTAAGGCAGAAATCTACAATTCATTCGTGTACGTTCCAATTAAGTTTACATTTAATACTATCTAACCCAATGTAGAAGCTAAACAAAAAATGACTCTGTTTTTAAGTCTGTGAACACAAATAGGAAAAAGTAAACTTATGGGTGACAAGGTTGTATCTCAAAACTCTAACTCTATTAGTTAACCAAAATGGGCTTCGTGACATAAACTCCAAATGTCAGAGAACTGAGCTGGAGTGCTCCAGGTTGTTTTGTCTTCTGTCACATATGCCTGAGAGAAGACTCATTAATCTAGCTTTTGATATAATTATGCTATCTGTAGAAGTAAGTAAAAGTATCTTTTTTCCCAAAACATTTAAACCCAGGAGGAAAAGAAAGGAAGTGTATTTGGCATCTTGTTTTACATTAAATGCATAGTCACATGTAAAACTCATTCTCAAAGTTCCATATTGCTACCAACAAATGTGGTATTTTTTTCTTTCCTTTCTTCTGAATGTGTTGAATTGGATTCGATAATGCATATGGGTATCAAAACAACCCATAGCACCCTATTGGTATGTAAAAATTGTGGGTTTATATAGTTCAAAATGAATTTAATTTTCAAAATGTACTCTCTCTCATATCACAATAAACTCTAAAAGCAGAGCAGTAAAGACTTTTCTATTCCCCAGTGCTATGAGTTGTTTACATAATAAGTCTGAAGACAATATTTCCTCCTATTTTCAAGAAAAGATAATTGCCTTAGTCTGTTTTCCATTTCCCTAGGAAAATACCTGAGATTGAAAGGTCTATAAAGAGTATTATCCAGCCAGGCAATGGCAGTGCACCCCTTTAATCCCAGCACTCAGGAGGCAAAGGCAGGACCATCTCTGTGAGTTCGAGGCCAGTCTTGTCTACAGAGTGAGTTCCAGGACAACCAAACAGAAACCCCGTCTTGTAAAACAAACAAACAAACAAAAAATAATATAATTCAGCTAATAATTCTTAGGACCTAATAACAACCAAGGTAACATATAAAGACCTACTGAGAGGGGCTGCTTGAAACATCAGACATAACGGACGTCATTGGGAGACAATTGTGTCAATGGGAGCCTCTCTTTATGCCTTAACTCAGTAATTATTTCCTATATTCTCCATCACTGAGAACCATTAGCCTAAGAGACTGGGATTGAAATCACTAATACATGGTTTTTCAAGAAATTAAAGTCTTCCTTTTCTAGATCATATTACTGTGTTAACTCTTCTTTTAGTGTCTTTGAAATTATACTCAGTCCAAATACAAGAAAAAAAAATGCAACATGAACTCAATTTGATAATTTACCCAAATGCTATTTTATCCTTTACCTGTGTGTCCTTCATAATATTTTTAAATTATTGCATATTCCTGGGAAGGATAGCACACACTTCTGCCTCAAGAGCACAGTCCCAGTGCTCTTGATGCAGAAGTAGCCTGAGCCCTGTGAGTTAAAGACCAGCCATATCTACCTAGAAACTTTAGTTACAGGTAGCACTACATTGTGACTGCTTATCTTACAATGACAAATAAATAGCCAAATATAGGGCATTTAAAATATAAACTCTAAAAGACCAGCACAGAAAACTGAAAGTTACACTTGGTGAAACTCCCTAATTCTCATAACTCATGCACATTTACAGTGAAAGTAGACAATTAAGTCTATCCCATGGAGCCTAGGATGTATCAGATTGTAAGCTGCCTTCTACACAAGCGTGAAGACTTGATTTTGTGCTTCAGGATTATTATGAAAAACAGCTGGGTGTATTGATAAATAAATCTCAGCACTGGGGAAGCAGAGGCCAGTAGGCCAACCTTGCCTAAAGTGTGAGCTGCAGGCAAAGTGAATAAACCTAGTTTCAAAAATTTATATCAATGGCATGAAAGTATGTGTATTATACCATATACATAAACAAGTGCTCTCTCTCTCTCTCTCTCTCTCTCTCTCTCTCTCTCTCTCTCTCTCTCTCTCTCTCCTCACCTTTTGGTGCCCAAAATGGGGCTTATGACACTGTCTCCCCTGCCTGAATACTGAAAAATTCTCATTTTAGCAAAATGTTTACCCTCATCAATTATTGTTAACCAAGTCATCAAAATTAATTATGAAAGCATAGAAGAAATGTCTACGTTGTGGTTTATAGTTGTAATGTTTCAAATAGAATTAAATTCATTTTTTTTTAGCTAGTAAGTTCAGGTCCTAATAAGTGGTCTTTAGAATTTGGAAGTCATTTTGTAGATGGAGTCATAGTATTCCATTGAGTAATCATAGCAAAAAATCCTGCTGGGGCACTTCACCTACAAGAAACTTAGATCATCAGTGGTGAAGGGTCTGTGCTTATGATAGAACTAGAGGTAGTTGTCATGTGACCACAATACAGAACTAGAGGTAGTTGACATGTGATGACAATGCTACAGTTGGCATCCTTGTAAAAATAATTGAAACTCTATAATAAAAATCTTGCAGAAAACAAAGCATTATACAGTAAGATTATGCACATTCAAAGTCTATACATCTCAACAAACTTCTATATTCATTCTAAAGCTATGGAGCTTCATATAAGATTTTACTTGTTCACAATAAAATTATATTTTATGCACTTATATACCATTATATACTAGCTAAAAAAATAACTGAAAAGTCAGTAAGAGTTAAAAACTGAAAAAATGACTTTCTTTATATACTCTTTCATGACTCAGGTGTCCATTATTTGTATTTTTTCTTCCTTGTCACCATTCAGCATATTGTACTGTGCCTACATGTTCATTTGCTTACATTTGTACAGATGTGAAAACATATATTGTATATTATATATTATACATTAGGACCTACATGTAAGGGAGAACATGGTTTTCATTCTGAGATTGTGCGACCTCACTTAGTGTTATATTTCTTGACATATCCACTTTCCTGCAAACTTTGTGATTTCATTTTTATTTAGAGCCAAATAGTATTACATTTTATACATGTGCCTGATTTTTATTATCTACTCAGTTGTTAATGGACAACCAGGTTGAATCCATTTACTTGTCGTAGAGAATAAATATTACTCTTATATAGAATTGTTATTACTACAATTCTAGTAAACACAATTGTGACTCTTTGCATTTGAATCATGTGCCCAAAGTCTGTGTTGTTTAAAACACATAAGGCAATGTCCACTTATATTGAACTAATAACCACAATCTCATAAACAAGAAAAGGGATTTTTGCTACACATTAAAATTCTTTTATTTTTCCTTCCTATTAATATAACCAACAAGAAGGATTTTCTAATAAGGGTCTGGGCTGTGTTCCTGGTAGGAGGTTAGATTAAAAATTGCCTAAACAGAACACAAATCAAAATAGCCTCTGAATTCTAGTTGGCAGAGCTAACAAAATGCTAGAGGCAATAAGGAAAGATACTAAAAACTCTTTTAGATTCATGTACTTAAAGCTAACATGTAAGAGAACACAAATCTCATTTTTGTATATTTTACACTGTTTGGTCTTTTAGTATGGTATATGTATCCATGCAAATTACATAGAAGTGAACACAGTTTTGTACTGCCCCTGTCCTTGATTTCCAACCAATACTTACACATGTTGGAGATATTGTGGCGTCATACAGATGCTAGAGAATATTGGAAGAGGTAACACTGCCCTAAGGTTTTCTCTTGTTTTTCTTGGGCTACCTAAAAGGATACTCTGCCACTGGGCACATTTTCTGGGTGGGAAAATTACCTACATTCATTTCAAAGAGAACAAGAGAAACAGAAATGAAATTATTGAACTAGGAGGTAACCACGATCCTGTGGGAATTGTTCATGTTTGTCAACCTCTCAGTTATTCATCCACAGGCAAATCTGAGAAACCTGCTCTACTGTCAACTGCAGGAAAAGCTTTGGCAGCTTTTTAAATTATTGATGCTTCATGCATAGTCGAATACAATATTTTTATTTCCTCTTCAATAATCTATTGGTCTGTCATGCTTGGTGGTACAAATTTAAGAGGACAAGAAGAAAGAGAAATACATGGATAATAGACCAGGAACCAACTTTGTGATATATCTTATCTTCCATTTCTTTGTTGCCATTTGTGAATCTAGAGCCTATTTGTATATGTGTTACCCAGTACTAGAAAAAGACATAAACAGGCACTACAAAAACAAATGTAACATTAAAATATTTTTTTAAAATAATAGAACTATTATATTAACCATAATATCATACATTGACAGATTCAGAAAAAAAGTGGAGGAATTATATCAACAAAATGAAGGAAAAGTTTTCTACTATAACCACTGACACACCCACCCATATGCATGTAAAAAAATCAGTTTTGACGGTCACTCATGTATAATAAATTTGTAGATACTTACTCATACAGAATAACTTTGAAAGTCTAAGATTTCAACAGAGTAATTGCAACAGATCCCTGTAGCAAATATGTGAGAAAATACACATTCAAATAGAAAAGAGATTCATGCTGTTCGTGTCACCACACTCACGAGACAATACATCTTAGTGCCTTATTCATTCAGTCTGCAATTTCTTGCAAAGCGGTCAGAGCATACTAAGTGAGAAGCTGGGTGGCAAAAGGTGAATGAGTAGATACTTGAAATGGTTTGAATGAGACCAGTTCTATAAGTCATGGGCTTCAATGCTTGGTCACCAGGCAGTGACACTATTTGAAAGGATTACGAAGTGTGGCCTTGTTGGAGGAAGTAAGTCACTGGGTTTGTGGGTTTCAAAAAGCCGAGCTAATCCCAGTGTCTTTCTCTTCCTGCTGTCTCTATATCCAAATACAGAACTCTCAGCTACTTTCCAGCATCATGACTGCCTGCTTGCCTCCATTTTTCTACCATGATGACACTGGACTAAGTTTCTGAAACTGTAGCCAGCCCCAACTAAATACATTTTTATAAGAGTTGTCTGGGTCATGATTATTCCTTCATACCATACTGACTAAGAGAATATTCAACCCCCTAAGCAGGTGAAATGCTGCCTAAAATATCTATTTAATTCTTGCCTCATTCAGATTATTAATATGATCAGCAAAACAGAGAGACTGAGAACGGAAAGGAAGAAACAAAAACCAACGACAACAATAACAACTACAAAATACCATGAATGCTACAAACACTTTAAGAGACGCGGTCAGTAGACTTGTTCTTAAAACTGGTACTAATCTTGAAGATTCTTCACGGGCTCATGGCACTGGGATCTTTATGCACAACTAACTGCGTCCATCTCCATTTCAGCTCCATATCAGTTCAGGCATATCTCTGCAAAGGTTAACAGAAGAGTCTCATTCAGAAAGCCAGCTAAATCATGTAAGACTAGGTCAACATAAAGAAAACTGATCATCTCAAGAGACTTTTCTAGGGAAAAAGAGTTCAAGACTCTCAGTACCCATGGTGTTTTGTGGAATCCAAAATTCACAATCTTAGGAAATAAATACCAAGTAAATTGATGATATGGAGAAGATATCTACAGAAAATGGGAGGAGAGATCAGAATCTCTAGCAGGAATGCCTGTGGGCTACATTTCTCTCCTAAATGCAGTAAGCAAAAGCTTGAAGGGTGACTGCTTTAAAGAGGAAAAAAAAGCAAAGAAATATGTCAAAAAGGGTGGGGGAATAAATATGAGAATACAAACTCAGCAATGATATAAAACTATAAATGAACAAACTAAAAAATTTAATAAGTACACAGAAACTATAAAAAAAGAACCAAAAAGAAATATAGTACTGAACAAAACCTTAGCAGAATGGAACATTGTGTCACAAAGTTGATCACATAGAAAACAATCAGTAAATTCAGAAGCAGGTCATTTGAAACTAACCAATTCAAGAAGCAAAACTGAAACAAGAATATAAAATCTCGAGAGCATACAAATATGGGACTTCTGAACATATCAGAAGCTGGAGAATGGGATGGGGAAAGGAATGGACTTTACAAAGAAATACTGTTGAAAACTTCCCCAAATCTTTGGAGCAATGAGAAGACCTAGATTCATGATGTCATAGTTAAAAAATAAAGATCAACTGAAAGATACACACAGCATACCATCATAAAAATTTCAATATTCAAGGCAACGAAACTCCTGAAAGTAGCAAGAGAAAAGATGAAAATCACATCAAGGGATACCCTCCCCTTTCAGTAAGGCCATTAGTAGATCTGTCAATAGAAATCACAGAAGCCAAAAGAAGAGGAATTCTGTGTTCAATGTATTCTGTCAGACCTTATTGATATCCAGGTGTGCAGCCATTGAGAAACAAAGGAAAACAATAAAGACATGTTTTTTTAAATATCAAAGCTGAGGGGGCCTGCCTTATAAGAAATACTAAATGAAATTTCTGAATTGTTGTCTAAGCATGCTCGTTAGCAACATGAAAATGTGTACAAAAATCTTACAGTACAGGCAAAATAATAAAATTCAGAATATTCAAATATTGCCATTCAATTAAACCTATTTTTATCTCCACTGTAAAAGTTGAAATAAATTATTAAAATAATTGGACTTCAATAATCAGTTAGTGATAAACAACTAAAAAGAATGTTTCATCATAAAAAGTATTCAGGATGAAAGCAAACTGTAGAATTTTGTCAAAATTCAAAGTAAGTTGTTGTCATATTAAAATACCTTTTAATAAATATTCTAAACAGAATATTTGTATTCTATGGCTCCCACATTCATGGTCAGCAAAAAGAAACAATCTTACAGTAATTTTAAAATATTAAAGAAATCAAGGTTACATTTAGAGCCCTGCCTATCATGTATAAATCTGTTCAATTTCTAACATGCAAAAATATATCAATAAAATAAATTATAAAATTATAACAAAGATAGATACTAATAAAGAAGTTACAATCCACAAAACAATCCCAAGAGAAAAAGTAGTACTAGTAAAAATTAGCTTGAATAACGTCACCTTGGATTAAATTTTGTAATCCATAGACATACAGAGATTGAATAGATAAATAAAAATAAGACTCAACAAAGTGCTGACCACAAGAGACTCACTTTACTATAGAACACATATAAATTGAAAACAAAGGGATGGGAAAATACTGTTTGCTAATATAAAGTGAAAGATAGCAGGCACAGCTATAGTTATATAAGAGAAATTATGTTTTGTGTCTATAATTATAAAAGACAAACAGTATCATTATACTGTTTATGTATTAAAGAATCTAATATCAACAGGATATAATAGTTTCAAATATACGTAATACCAGAACCACAAATATATAATCAAATCTTAAATAATGTGAAAGTAGAGATACAGTAAGGGGCTATATAATGCTACACTTTAAACAATGTATTGGCCATCTAAACACATAGGAATCATTAGGAAGCATTGGGCTTGAAATATGCTTTAAACTGAATGAATCTCACAGACATGATGAAAACACTCTATGCAATCTCTACGATACACACGTGTTTTTTCACTCACACATTGAACATTCTCCAGAACTGATAATTTGTGCCAGAAAGAAAAGTATTTTAAAATTTATAAGAAAATCATAAAAATAATGACAATCATGTTGTAATTAAATGCTGTATTTCATACAGTTGTATCAAAACATTTCGCAGTTTAGAAATGTAATCATCAAGTACTTTGAGATGAGTGAAAGTAGTAACAAAATCTTTCAAACTCCTTGATGTAGCAAAACAATGCCAAGAAGAAAGTAATAGCTAAGAAGAAAGTTAATTAGAAATAAGAAGAAATGTCAGGCAGTGGTAGTGTACACCTTTAATCCTAGGACTCAGGAGGCAGAGGCAGGCAGATCTCTGTGAGTTCAAGGCCATACTGGACCACAGAGTGAGTTCCAGCATAGCCAGGGTTGTTACACAGAGAAACACTATCTTAAAAAAAAGAAAAGAAAGAAATATTTTATACAAATGAAAGAAATTTAGAAAGAGGATAACATAAGCCCAAAACTAGAGGAAAGAAACTAGAGTTTTTAAAAAATGGGGGAAAAAGTTCACGAAACTTAGTGCTTTTTATTTTGAAGATAATTGAAATTTATTATCCTTTTTCTAAGTTAAAGAAAACTCAAAATACACATGTAATAAAAATGGACACATTATAACAGACACCACAGCCATGAAGAGATCCACAAGGAACATAAGCGAGGTCACACAGCACATTTCTTCCTTTTCCTGGCTTACTTCAATGAATAACTCAATGAACTCTGAACTCAACGAAGTCAAGCAATAACTCAATGAACTCTGGATCTGACAATGTTACCAAACATCTATAGTACTTAGTTTCTGGTAGGCACAGAATGATTTGCCATCAGGAAGGGAAAAGAAGGAAATAACATTCATATTTTATTAGCACATAATTTTATCATTCAGGAAATATAATTTGAGCCATTTAAAGATATGTGTAGATTTATAAAAGACATCAGCTGATGTCAGGCAATCTAAGTTATAAGCAATACAAGCAGAAATATCCTTGTGTAGTTTAACTTGCAAAACAAACAGGCTATCCGGTTATGTGCATCAGGTAATTAGAATCAACCCACACACTGAGGAAAGCCCTAAAAATTCATCGAAAATGTGTTAAGATTACATTAAAGAAATGATGAATGGAACATGAGTTACTGAACAAAAATCTAGAAAAAAATAAAAAATCTAAAGATGTGAATGAAGATTTTAAGCCACAGTTCTGCTGTGCTATTGTCAGCCTTAAGAAACAGCTGCAAGAGTTGTGGTCATGCTGACCTGTAAGAGAAGGGCCTGGGCTAGTTGGAGGTAGACAGGTTGGTACCATTTCTGTCGCCAAGTACTGCCTGCATGCTCTGCCTTCTCGTGCTAAATCTGGAAATCTACAAATGTTTGTCCTGAGCACACGAAATCCTTCTATGGCTCTAGTAACACAAAAACACCCACATGAAAGATATTGAATTTCAGCACAGTGTCTGCAGTCTGCATCCAAGGTGTATAATATCTTCAGCACTGAGGCTTTAACACCCAATTATGCTGGGAAATAAATAGAAATGCCTATAACTTGTAGAATTTTAGGGGCTTTGGAGCTTTTCTGGCCTATAACTCTTGGTTAGGTATCCCACTTCTATCATTGGGGTTCTCATTTAATGCCTTCTGGGATCAGTGTTATCCACCCATGTTTGGAATTTATATTAAGTGTCTTTTAAAATTATGTTTTTAGATTAGCTTATGAAGTAGTAGGTTTCCACAAGACTTCTTTATACATCCTTAGTTTGCGTTCAGCCATACCCCGTCTTCCCCATAACCCTTCTTCATCCCAGTTTAAACCTTGTCCCTCTTTGTATTCTCTTTACACTGATATCACAGGTGTTCTGCAATTTTGCCAAACCCTCACCCTGGAAGATGGACTGGGGGCTTGGCATTGGAACAGACACATCCAGACACCAACTTCTCAGCACAATGGAGATTTGTTAGCCTGGAGGGGCAAGCACACATGCAGCGGTGAGGGCTGCCTCTGAACTGGGCAAAGGCAGACAGCAGTTCTTTTGCAGGAGTTGGATTTTAAGGAGAAAGAAGTCTGTGTTAGGATGAGTTTGAAAGTACTGATTAGACAGGTAGCCAGTGAAACCAAATAACTAATATAATTAATATCTAATTGCTACAGTATAGTTTGTTTTTCTTCTCCTGACCACCCCAAAATTAACTAATACAATTCCATACTTAAAATCAAGACCTTGGGGAACTGTTTTCATGAGAATTAAGGATAAAAATGAGTCCTAAGTAGCCCAAGCACTCACATGCCAGATGATTAGGCTCAGGTGTTCTCAAATTAGCAGCGCTTCACAGTTCATTTATCCAGAAGGTAGTCCAAGCTTTCTCCAGAGGATAGAACAACCATTCTAGCATCTCAATATTTCTAGCAGTCATTTCTTCTCAGGACACACTGACAGGAATAGATGAGGCACACAAAGAAACATGCCACAAAAGTGAGGAACCAGAAGAAATGACAAACGTAGTAACTTCTGAATTTATTATCAGAATTATTATAATAATTTTATTAAACCACAAGACTCAAAATTTGATCAAGTAAATAAAGAACACATAAATATATGAAAAAGATAAATAAAAAGCCTGGACGTGCAAAGTATAATAGACATGTGAAAATTTAAAATTAAAATGAGCAAAAAAATCAGTGAACTAAAAAAGCTAAAAAAAATTTAATTGAAAGTTGATTTTTTTTCATGCAATATTTTTTGTTTCTTCTTTTTTTTTCCTGAGAGAAACGTATCTCTTTAGCAGCAGAAGCAACCCGTAGTACTGGAGATACATTCAATATCTGGTCACATTCAGATGTGATATACAATATGCTCCATTTCCTCTAATATCACCTAGGCATGTCACCAGCAGCTCCGTTGCTTCCAGATAGGAACACAGAACCAGATGTGAAGGGTTTGAACAAACAACAGAAAATGACACCCAGTCATAATAAACTGACTTCATGTGGACATATTTCTCCCATTTTCAGTCCCTTCACACAAGCACCTAGAAAAGAAAAGATGGGCAAATACTGATGCATATTTTTATTTAGCATGTACTACAATGTGATTGCAGACAACGGGAGGGGGTTTTAATGTCACAATGAGTGATTAAATCCTAGTTTAACTTGCTATAGAAGAGCATTAATAAAAGAGAAAGAGAAGAAACAAACAATTAAGAATTTTTTCCCATAATTTTCAGAGTTGACAAAAAGGATTAATCTACAGGCACAAAAACCAAATAAATTAAGGGAAACAAGCAGGATAAATCTGAATTCTGAACTATTGTTATATACACTGAAAAAGTTATAAGATAAGAGAACACTGTAAGAACAGTTAGAGGGGAACATAAAATACAAAACATTTATCTAAGCTGTGATAATCAGGGAAAAGAAGAAAAAAGGTTTAATCTGAGCACCAGTGAAGTCAAAGTACCATTTGGTATTTTAATGTGAAAATGGCACTGGTCACCTAGAAATCTATACCCAGCAAAATGTTCTTCGAAAAAAAAAAGTTGAAATAACGGTGGAGAGAGGACCAGACCTCGAAAATATATTAAAGGATGAATTTCAGCAGGAATTAATGGTCCAGCCCTGTAAACAAGTAGGACACCAACAGAGCAGGAATCATGTGGATGTGACCAGACAGTAACTGCCTGCTTCCTTTTATTGTAGTAATACCATGGAAGTGTTAGTACATTGAAACACCATGAAAAGATCCTTCTCCCTGGGTGGGAAGCTTTAGCCCTGAGGAACGTGTTTTAATCAGTTTTACTTATTAATGGTTTCATTCTCTATATCACATATAATTTGTAAAGACTTTATTTTTAGGGATTGAATTCAGGCTTGTCAGCAAACACATCGCATGGACCCCTCATTCTGCTTTTGCCTAGGCTTTAATATATAATACCCAGACAGGATGCAGAACCCTTTCCTCTGTGAGGAGCAGCCAGTCAGGGGCAGGGCTAGCTAGCCCTCTCGCTCTCGTGACCTGGGGCTAGCTCTCTCATTTGTAGCAGATGGCAATGCGTGAGCTGGGGAGGGCATCTTTCTCTCCCCCATGCCACCACAAGGCAGATGGGGAGGGGATTTGCTCTCCTGCTCACCTGAGTCCCTGGCAATTGATTCAGCTCTAGTGTGCTGCAACCTCTCGTTGGAGATGCAAGTGAGCTGTGTCTTAGGGCATGAGGGCAGCAGAGCTGACCCCCCGCCCCGCATTAGTCATGAGGTGGCATGGGTGAGGGAAAAACTTCCCCCACTCGGCCTTTCGCTACGTGTGGTAGGCAAGAGAACTGGCCTCCGGGTCACAAGAGTAAGAAGGCTAGCCATGCCCTGCACCAGCTGCAGCACACAGGAGAGTGATCACTGCACCTTATCTGGGCATCACACTAGACCTGACCCCGCTGTGTGTGTGGCTAGGGAGGTGGGGACAACGCAGGTGAGCCAGCCCTGAGGGTGTGAAAGCAGGAAAGTTGACCCTGCCCACCTCATATACCCCCCTGCAGCAGTTCTGCGACAATCCAGAAAGGGAGCCCTGCTCTTCACCTGGGCGAAACAGTAGAACTGGTCATGGTGGTATCAGTGTGCGTGTGCTGGATCTGGGGACCTCAGAACAAGAGAACTGACCCTTGCAGCAGGCTATATAGTGTGAGCTAGCCCAGGCAGTGTGGGAGAGCTTGCCCAGGTAGTGATGACCAGGGAAAGCAGGAAGGGTGATCAACCCAGATAGCACCCAGGCCCAGAACCATGGCCATGAGTTACCCCACCCTACCATCGACCACATCTGTGTGCTGTTGGAGCTTGTGAAGGGGACGGACCTACAGATCCAAAACTGCAGGATCTCAATGACTCAGAACAACGGGACATACTAGAGGACCCCCAGAGAGAGCCCATTATCTATAGTGTGGCAGCAGTCAGTAAAGATTAATAGACTGAGGGGTAAACGGTGTGACTAAACAGGCCACACTACAGCTTGCACAAGGAAATTTGCTGCTGTTTTTGCTGCTGATGTTCAGTTTTTGGAATTTCTTTCAATTTTTTTTTGGAGGGACAGTTGCATGGGCAGAGGGTAGAAGTAAAGAAGTGAGGGGACTGTGAAATAAGCGAGATCAGGATGCACGATTTGAAATCCATGAAGTCAATAAAAGTTGAGGGAGAAAATACAATGCCATATAAGGAAAGACAGCATACCCAACTGCATCCTACTAGAAATGTAATGCAGAAGAGGATTACTATTCGATAAAAACAAATAAGAACTTGGTTTAATCTGTAGATTGCTTTTGATAGGATTGTCATTTTTATTATGTTGATCCTACCTATCCAAGAGCATTGGAGATCTTTCCAATTTCTGATATCTTAGGTTTTCAACTTCTTTGGTTAGTGTTAACCCAAGATATTTTATGTTATTTGTGGCTATTGTGAATGGGATGTTTTTCTGATTTCTTTCTCAGCTTTATCATTTGTATATAGTAGGGTTACTGATTTTTTTTTTAGTTGATCCTGTATCCTGCCACTTTACTGAAGGCTTTTTTTTTAATCGGCTGTAGAAGTTCCCTGGTAGAATTCTTGCAATCACTTATGTATACTATCATATCATCTGCAAATAGTGAAAGTTCAGCTTCTTCCTTTCCAGGTTGTATCCTGTTGATCTCCTTTTGTTGTCTGATTGTTCTAACTAGAATTTCAGGAACTATGTTGAATAGATATGGAGAGAGTGGATAGTCTTACCTTGTTTCTGATTTTAGTAAAATTACTTTCAGTTTCTCTTCATTTAATTTTATATTGGCTGTCAGTTTGCTTGCTTTTATTATGTTTAGATATGTTCCTTATATCCCTGATCTCTCCAAGACTTTTATTATGAAAGGGTGTTAGATTTTGTTGAATGGTTTTTCAGCATGATGAAATAATGAGATGATCATATGTTTTTTTTCTTTCAGTTTATTTATATAGTGGGTTAAATCCCAACTGAATATGTATAAAACTTTATATTTACTAGTACTATTGTAAATCTATTACTATTTTGTTACTATTGGTTCAAATCCTAGAAGTACAGAGACACTTAATGGGAGAGTTTCAATTCTAACATTATTTTTTGCATCCCTAAATTTGTGCTAGTCTGTGGCTGTGAGATTTCAGAAACCTACACTATAGTTAGCTTAGCAGTGACAGAGATGTGGAAGAGCTGTTTTCTAAATATTATACAAACGTTTGAAGTAGTTAAGTTCCTTTTGGACAAACAATGATTTTCCTGAAAATGTAGAAAGTCAGAGAATTTCTATAGTAACTAGCCAGATAAATAATCTCCAATGTAAGTGTTGCTTTTCCATGAAGAATATTTTCAATGAATCATTATAAAATACTATAGACCATTTAATACCAGAACTATTATTTGGTGCCAGTATTCATGACATTAAGCAGAATCATCTTTAAAAATATTTTCAATGAATTCCTAAGTCATGCAGATATCATATTTAGAAATTTAGAATGATATTAGGGATGGATTAAAAGTCAAGCTAATTCTGGATCTTCTTAATATTATAAGAGAAGATATTCCCAAATCACGTGTAGCAACATTTGTAACAAGTTACCTTCAGCCCACATTTGATAAATTTAAAGGTGTTAGTGGATCATTAATTCAGTCTCCTCACCCACTGACCTTACTTGAAATCTCTATTATTGAACCTATTCCTCTAGGAGTAAACCAGCGACTGATTCTCAGGGAGCTCATCATTCCTATACAATTGTGACAAAAACTTAAAATATGACTACCAAAATTTTGATACTAAAACTATAGTCCTTAAAGTTTTAGTGTGATATATATTTAAATTTGTACTCTGTTTTCTCATAGAGAAGTTTCCTCCATTCTCAGGTTTAGATATTCTGTCGTTTAACAAGCAGTCCTCCTGTCTGCCCTCCAGTTTGTTTTTCTATAACCAAGTTGCATCCAGCCATTGTCGCTCATCACCCATATCAAAATTTGTGATTTTCTATTCTAGTTCATAGATTAATATTATAGATGTGAAATCACTTAGAACATATGGCTTAAAGTGGGTGCTTTATAAAATTCAGTTTCCTTACATGTATCAGTTTGTTTTTCTTTACTTATTTCAATATATTTAGGTTAATTTTAAATCCATTTCTCAGATACTAATTTTTTGGAACTATTTTCTGCCAAGTAAAACTTAGGATCAGAACCTAATGAACAGGCCAGCTTAGACAGTATGTACACAAAAATCTGTGATTGGTTCAAATAACTCTAGAACTTTCAAAAACTCCAGGATATTGATTTCAACACGTAATCACACAGAATTTCCAGTCTATTTCATCTAAGTTTTGAATCATATTCTGAATCAATATCACAGAACTGAAACTCTAGACTGGACCAAAGATTCTGCTTGTAAGTATTAACAAGATTATTTCAAGTATCCATATTGTCTGTTAGAAACATAATACTTTAGTGGGACCGGGTGGTGATGGAACACAACTTTAATCCCAGCTCTCAGGATGCAGAAGCAGGTGGATCTCTTTGAGTTTGAGGTCAGCCTGGTCTACAAAGCGAGTTCCAGGACCGGCTGGCTCCAAAGCTACACAGAGGAACTACCCTGTGTCAAAAACCAACAAAAACAAAAATTTAGTGGGGAAAATGGCATGCTCAAGTAATGTATGTAAGTCAAATTTTTAGGAAAAGGAACTAACCTGAGTCAAATAAAACAGTTGTCACTCAAGTCGTGAGTATTTAAAACTGAATTGAAATTGAAATGTTGTTTCTTCATCTAACTGGTCCCATCTCCACAGTGACCGCATGTGGCTGCAAGTGAACTGTTTCCTGATATACAGCATTCAATTGACTAGCACTATGCTAGATGATTTGGGGGACTTCTATGCATGACTTCTTGCCAAGAAAAATAAAATACTATCATTTAATGAGGAAATCAATGGTTTGAGGAGAGAACATTCTGACTCAGAGTGTTAGTACTGAAGAGACTCTAGATCTGATGATGCCATGGGGGCGTGTTAGGAGGCCAAGGGAAAATGGGAAGTGCAGCTTCCTGAATCAAATCACTCTGCAGTGCTGGTGATGAATACATCGCTCCCTGGAAATGGAAGTCAATAATACTCGTGGTTCTCTTTTGAGACTGCTTAGTTCCCATTCGACAGCCTGTTCAGTGCAAGTGACCACTACTGCAACCGCACAGAGACCTACCTACACCACAAGGGTGGCTGCTGACTCGCAGATGTGTGCAGAAGAAAGCAGTCACCGCCCTGGTGAATGTTTAACATCAGGCTCTTGATGCCAAATCAACGAACCGCCGAAAGTGAAATCAAGCACCTGATTGGTGGGATTCTTTTAACTCCTCTGTTATAAACTCTTCTAATGTGGCGGAGGTCAAGGCTCCAGCATGGTATAAATAATGTTGTTTACAGTGTACGACTGACCACGATCGTTCACTTCCACAATTTAATGGTGATTTTTGAGGATCACCTTTCCTAAATTGCATTGTTCTCTGAGCACTAAATGGTCTGAAATACTGAATATCACAGAATTGAGATTTTTATGTATGTCCTTTCAAAAAAACTTAAGACTTGCTTATGGTTTTGGGAAATTAAAATAAGATAATTACAATGCAGCTCAATTGCAATTAGAATTTCTTGGGACATTCTCCCCACCTGGGGACAGTGCTTGAAACATGAAAAAGGACAAAATTATTTTTAAAGCAATAAAACTGATGGTTAGTGCTAGATATTATGGCTCAAGCCTGCAACTCCAGCAATTGGGAAAATTAAGCAGGGGATTGCTAAGAATTTGAGGGCAGTCTGGGTTGCATAAAGTATAGAGTTCCAGTCCAGCATGGGCTTCATGGTGAGGCCATACCTCAAAAGAAAGACAGAACGGTCGGGAGATGGGAGATGGCTCAGTGAGTAAAGTGCATGCTACTCAAATATGAAGACCCAAGTTCAAATCTCTAGAATTCATAAAAGCTGAATATTGTAGCAGACCTCTGAATCCCTTGTTCCCATGTTAAAATGAGAGAGAGAGACTGGGAAATAGAGGAAGAGAACAATGGAGGGAGGAAGGGAGAAAGAGAGAGAGAGAGAGAGAGAGAGAGAGAGAGAGAGAGAGAGAACATTAAGGCAGGCACAAATTCAGACCCATACAAAAGAGACAGTAATAATGTAATGTAACAGGGAGTGCAAAGAAAAGCATTAAAATCTGGTCAAATTGAAGCAAGGGGATGTGCTTTGATTCCTTTCCTTAATGTGATAGTGACACATTATTGGTGATCCTGAGCTTACTATTAATATGTTCAACCCAATACAATATCTTAACAATTTTAGGGAAAGAAACCTATAATCTGCACCAAACTGCTATAAGAAAATAAAAAAGAAAAGGAGGAGTGTATGTATCTCTAGCCTTTGTGTGTCTTTACAATACTCCATGATTCTTAGATGGAGACTCAGAGCCTCATGCATGTCTTCATAGTGCTCCTTGGCTCATAGAAACTCAGAACTTCATGTATATCTTCATAGTACTTGCTTCTTAAAGAGAAACTCAGAATTTAATAGATTTCTGATCCCACAAAGGCAAGGTAGAAACTAAATCCTTGTTTAATTTCTGTATTATTCAAGGAGAGGATAAACAAAGAACCAGCTCTCAAGATATGCAAAAGTTATGATTGCTACAAAATAAATTATCAAATTAAATAGAATTATTTATGGATGTATGTTGATTATATAGTAAGCTGAATAAACCAAGAATTTGGATAATCAGAACAAGCACTCTGACATAGAAATGTAAAACCATGATGAACTCCAAAACATGGCTGTGAATGTTAATGTCATCTACTTTTACACTTGAATTCTACCAGTTCTGAAACACGGAGCTGCAGCTCTGCCTGGAGTTCTCTTCCTTAATGGGACCTTGGAAGCCACTTTGAGCTTGTCTTCTTTTTGGAGAAACTTTACTCCTAATCTAATCATTAAGTGTCTCACTCATCAGCATTAGTTAGTTGGACAGACATCCTTCTGTTGGCCATCACAACATTGTACTCAATAGGTATGATGCATATTCAACTAGAAGGCATTTATTACTTAGGAGAAAATAATAATATGGCTGCATAATTTCATCTATATAGCTCATAAGTTTCATGAGGCCTGTGCCTATACTTACTTTTGCCATTTAACTAAAAACTCCATAGATAGACAATAACTATTGGATGACTGAATACTAAATCCTTCATAAAACCCCTCTTGGTCATTTCTGGGAAATAAATAAAATACTCCTCATGAAGGTAAATCTTGGTTGTCAGCTTGAGTGGTTAAAAAGGCATGGCTCTATGGGGTCTGTAAAATATCTGCTAAAGAAGAGAAAGATCCTGCTCAGCCTGTTCAGCATCTTCTAATAAAGATGTCGTGTCAGAGGGAAAGGCTGTTTGTTTGTACATGCCTTCTTAGCCCTGCTGCCACTCCTGTTGTGTCTGTCCATCCTCCACTGACATCAGCTCCAACTTCTTTGGCCTTCTAGGGTGGAATGAAGAACACATACTCTCTAAGAATCCTCCAGATCTCCAGCAGCCAACTAGAACTTCTGGGACATGCAATGTCATGCATAAACAGCTACCATCTTCCTGAATCTTTCAACGTACAGATAAGTATTGGGCTACCAAGCCCTAACAAAGAATGCATCTGCTTTTATGATATATGTAAACACACAAATACACACATATACACATTCATACATTTAAACACACATACACACAGATATGTACATACACACACATACATTAGTGGTCTTATTCTTCTGGGGAAACTTGCCTACTGTACTATTTGGGGGTAATAAACATATATCAGCTAGGAAGACTACAATATCTTTCTTCATGTTTTCCAAATTTGTCTGTGTTCCCATCTCCTTAGTGACTCAGGGTGTTCACAGATTTACTCTAGAAATCTCTTACAAAGGACCCCAATCTCTATTCTGCTCTAGCCAGTTTAATGAAAGTTTATTTTATAAACTTTTTCACTATTAACAAGCCAGGGGAAAGAATGGAAAGACCATCAAGAAGTGCTGGTGAGACATGGGAAATCTGAATAAATTTTCACATTAAAACAGGCTGAAAAGTTAAAATAAGATGAAGACCCATAGCAAAAAGCAGCAAATCAAAATCACCGCTCATGTAGAACAATTCAATCACCCCTCCATTCATTATTGCATGCAATATTCTGATCCTACACAATGAATTGTCCATATTTAACTATATAATTATCCTGTTTATATTTATACCTTCTGTGGTAGTTGTTGTTTTTGTAGCTTAGGTTTCATAAATACTCATCCCTTAATCAATACTCTAAATTTGCTTGAATTAAACAGATCCCAGAGTAATTGATGCTTCAGAAGCAAAGTTTAAATCTAAAGCAACAACCATGAACTTCTCCTTCCTAGAAACTTTATGGGTTGCTATTTACTACAACCCAAACCATACCTTGGAATTCCATCATGTCTTGATGATAGACATATCCATCTAGAGAATATTGTTGCATCTGTCTATGTCTCTGTAATATCTCCAGACATTAATTTCGCTGATAAAAATTTAGAAATAGGCTGATTTTTAACGAGTCTGCTTTATTCAAAGTTGTTTATGGCAACTCGTTGAAAAGACAGACATAGGTCCTTCTATATCAGGCATTAAAATTCAATGCCTATGTACAGATTCTGAAATGGAAAGAGAACACAATGGCAATCTGATGACCAAAAACAGACTTCAGTGAACTACTGTTATTGTGTATCATTTTAGATTCCCTTAATACCAACATACCATGCAGAATCTCAAGGCAAATGCATCTCATTCAAAGTAATCCAGCAATAATTACATCAGCAGCTTGATATAGGACACAGGCATTCCAAGACAAGTAGTTAGAGAGTGTGAAGCATATTAAATAAAGAAAGCAATTCAGCCAAGGTCCGATGCCATTCTAACTGATTTTTCTGGGAGTAGTTTCCTCATTATTACTTCTGGTACTGATAAAGTTGCATTTCCCTCTTTAAGCAGAATCACGAGTGAATTCTTACCTGATTACATATTAAATGTTTGTATCAACCTTTTTGACCAATAGGTGACCTTATACTATCTGGCTGTATTTGACAATAATATCAGTCCTATGTAACTGACTAAAAAATAGAGCCTGAACAAAATGTCTTGCCAGGTTCTATCTAGGAAATCATGGCTGCCTTGTGTTTTAATTTTAGACACGGGGTAACATAGGTTTATCAAAAGGAAGCATTTTGGAAGAGAACACAGTTAAGCTAATCTGAATTAAAATGATTTTGAAATAGTTGGTGATTATCATACAAACAAAAAATATAGGAAAAGATGAATTTTTATTTTAATTTGAAATTAACAAATACCCAAATAGGCTAATGTTTATCTACAAACCAACACCAACATTAAAGTTAGCATGAAAGACATGTTCTTTATCTGTAATCCATAGCAGCAAAGTCTGCTGCTTCTACAGAAATGTTTAATTATGTCCACAAAGTAAGGAGATTTTAGGTGTTTGAACACTAATATAACGGTTTCAAAGTGAAATTCCTAAATAGTTTCCCAAGATTCTAAACTATAATTCATATGCTAAGGGTTTAGGTTGGGGTCTTACTAATGAGTCACTTTGCCCAAACTAAGCAGACAGCCAAGACGATGCCCTATGGCCCTTCTAAGCAGTGGACAAATCCCCACTGAACTACTTCTACTCTTTCCAGTTAAATCATGTGAAGGCACATGGGAATGCTTCAGTTCCAAAATTCCACATCACTGAGTCACTAAGCAGATGCTTCAGTTGGTGTGGAAAAGTAGATAACTAAAACAAATGTAGCAATATATGTGTATATATATACAAATATTTAAATATTCATCCTATTAGTTTGGAGTCTAGAAATAATACATGATTTTTTTTTTTTGGTCCTTTGAGACAAGGCTTCTCTATGTAACTTTGGAACCTCTCCTGGAACTTGCTCTACAGATAAGCCTGGCCTTGAACTCACAGAGATCACCCGCCTCTGCCTCCCGAGTGCTGGGATTAAAGGCCTGTGACACCACCACCTGACAATACATGATCTTGTATCCAAACATTGTTTGAGGTCACATCCAAAATTTAGATGCAAAGAAGATAAAAAAAAAGTTAAAACTTCCCTTGATTTAAGAAGTCAGTTTTAAGTGACTGTCTCCAAATCAATCTCAATCTCTTAAATTTCTGTCTGTCTATGTCCTTCTCCATCTGTGTCCCTCTGTCTCAGTCCTCTCTCTCTCTCGCTCTCTCTCTTGCCTCTCTCTCTCTCTGCACACATACATGTTTATGTTCCACTCTGATATCTTGCTCTTGTTTTCTTGTAAGTGGAACAAAAGGCCTTAACAAGGAAATCAGAAGCACAAACAAATCATTGATCAAGAGACTGCAAAATGATTGTAAAACATTAGTGAAGAACCCAGACAAAAGAGTGATACAAAATTGATCTTCCATTTGTAACTTTGTTCCAAAGTATTCCAGGCATGAAAATAATTAATAACCTTATCCTTACATCTAATTTGGAAATATCAGGGTTTCCCTCTAAGCAAATCTATAAGCATATTTTAATTTAATAATAAATATAATACATAGAGTTTAAAATTTAAAATTATAAAGGCTTTAGATTCCTTATTAAGATTGTAATTCAAAAGATTCAGATAAGTTGTAATATTTACACCTCTGTTTTGTTTTTTTGTTTTTGTTTTCTTTTCCTCAAGCAATAGTTGCTTCAGAAATACCCTGGAAAAAAGAAGCCAGAAGAATCTGGTGGCAGTGAATGGATAAGAAATGCGCTCTTCCTTGAATGTACAGCTTTCTGTTTTGTGAAAGAGAGTGTAGAAAACACAGATCTAGAGGAGATTGAACATAGACTGCCCTAAGTTAGTAATTACATTGACATTCAAGTCCTAGAGGGTAGGATTGAAGATCCATGGAGTGAGCTACAGCCCTCCCTTTCTGGAGCACAGCTGTCAGGATTCATCCCCCACAGACTGCTCTCAAGGGCTAAGGATCAGCCTCTGTAATTACAATATCAATTATTAAGAGAAGTAAATAATCCACAGTGGTGTTTATATCTGGTCTTATCCTGAAATCAACTTTTATTTAGTTTTGTCAGAATATTGGACATGAAAATCAGCAGTCACTATAATCCAGTCTCCTTTTCTTTCTTCTGTTCTCTCAATAGTAATAGAATTTTTCTTAAATATGTGTTTAATAATTTTAATTAAAAGACAATGTATATATGCTTATTGCTGATTCAAATCTGTATTTATAATAATATATTTTGGTATATTTTGTATTTTTCACAAATAATTTTTCTAGCTGGTTATTTTTTTCAAATTTCTTGCATGTCCCTGCTGTCCTGTTTCAGGTAATACCTGTGATGTATCTGCTTTTTTCTGTCTTCCTCACCTTATCTTCCTTACCTTATCGGGGTTGATTATGAAGTCTGCCACTAGAAAACTACAGCCTTGCAACTGCTAGGTTTGCTTTATTCTCCAAATACCATATTTTTCCTTGTTCTGAAGCCACATGGTTAAGTACACAGAATTTTTGAGAAATACTTATCAATGAACTCTCCTCCCATTACCATCACATTGTATAGATACTTACTACTGTGAGACAATGGTTTTGTACCCTGTAAAGATTTGTCACTTGTACTGGTTTAATAAATGCTGATTGGACAGTAGCCAATCAGGAAGTATAGGTGGGGCGACCAGAATAGGAGAATTCTAGAAAGGGGAAAGGCTCAGTCTGCAGTAGTCACCAGATGAAGAGGAAGCAAGATGAGAATGTCTCACTGATAAAAGGTATCAAGCCACCTTGATTTTTGAATGGACCAAAAATTGTTTAGGGGATGTTGCCACTGATGACATATAATATGAAACAAATGAAATATATATATATGAAAATTTAATATATATATGAAAACTTTAAGATGGTGAAAATTTGGTTGAAGACATGTTGAGGAACTTGCGAAAAT
The DNA here is from genome assembly GCA_004026605.1 of Ondatra zibethicus. NCBI lineage: Eukaryota > Metazoa > Chordata > Mammalia > Rodentia > Cricetidae > Ondatra > Ondatra zibethicus. The sequence continues at coordinate 41,924 of PVIU01014747.1, forward strand.
ATCAATATTATACCTTTTATACATGTTTTAAATTCTCGAGATTACAACCTTTTAAAATATTTACATTGAAAGTGGGGTGGGACTAGGAAGTGATAATGGGAAGACAGGTGTATCTTTGTGTTGTGGATTTATCTTCCACGTCTGAATATGAAAACTGTAGTTAATAGCAAAGGAATATTCAACCATAAAACACCATAATGTATGGAACTTAAAACATTGGAGATACAGAGTAATGTCAGTCACCAATTTCCCAGTCATCCAGGCAAACAGAAAATTTAAGAAGGAGTTTATTCAGAAAAGAAAGAGGTTGTTGAGGTTCTGGAAGGGCCGTGGGAGGCTGGGTACACCTTCCAAGACTTTGCCGGTAACTAGGTAGATGTAGCAATCTCAGAAAAGAGTAGCACTTGTCACACAAAAGGAGACTACCGGAAAACCACTAACAACTGTCCATCAGTGCTTTGTTATGATCCCATATTTGTTTCCCAAGACACAAAGAGCCATGGAAACTTCAATTCCTGTGAAAGCTTTGCAGTGGCATGGACACTGTCATGGCTTCTAAGAAATGAAGTCCCTGGGCTCCTGCTTCCTTTCAAACAACAGAAAACATGCTGCCGCCATTACAGTTATTTACTGTTAACACTTCCACTCTGAAACGTGTCTGGCTTTCTACACTGCATGCTTTTCCTCCAGTTCTCTTTACTCTATGTTTATGGTTTCTGTGTTGTTTATGGTGCTGTTTCATAGCTTTATGTGCCATGTGTAGTTAGTTCTTCAGGAAGCACCTTGGGCATCCAGAAGCTCTGTGAAAGGAAAGGGTGTTTCCAGCATGGGTCTCAGTTCTAGTAGGTCACTCAGGATGTTCATTGAAGCAATATGAATGGATGCCCATCTCATCCTGTAAAATCAGTTTATCTGTATTGGGGTCCTGAAGAATTCAAAACAAGGGAGGCAACATGAAGAACAAATGCAAAGGATGAAGGGAGAGGTACCTCTTTACTAGCTACAAATACACACAGTAGTGCCTCACTGAACCAAGCACCTTTCAAACTCTCATCCCTACTGACATTGGAAGCTTTCTGCTGAGCTGACTTCATGTATTTACTTGCTCTGAAAACATAAGAGCTGAAAGAGTCACAGACTTAGGGTGGCCTCAAATGTCATTCAGTTTTCTTATGTAGCCATATTTATTGTTCAGGTTTCATTTTGGAGTCTAGGTTTGTCTTCATCCTTTTGTGTTTTGTTTTTTTTTGATAGTCCTGAAAATGGTTTTAGAGTATCTTAGACTCTATGACTGAGCTACATTTCCAGCCCCAATTTTTCTTTCGAAAAGGGTTCTAACTCATTTATGTTGCCTTAAAAAAATCTCTGCTGCTGAGAGAGGCCTTCATCATTGATCACCCTGCCTCAGATTCTGAAGTGCTGGGACAAGAGGCCTGTGCCAGCAGGTCTGAAATTCTATTTGTTTAAGTTTGCACAGGTTTTCACTTTTCACTATCGTGCCCCACAAATAATGTAGCTGCCTCTTGCTCTGCATAGTTTCTATAAAAGCTGATTTCTGACTTGTATAGAGTAGTGGGGAAGTGGCTGCTCTCCTGCCTCAGAGATCACACATCAGAAGAGATGATGGCAAGAGAGATGCCAACTGTTCCCAAGAGAAGACATCCAAATAAGCAAATGTATGAGACCACTGTCTCTACCCAAGCATCTTATGCTTCTGGTTGTATTTTCTGAGACCTGTGCAGTGGTCTTTCCCTCAATTCCAAGTATGAACTGTTCCATAAATCATAAACTGCCATGGCTCACGCAGTATGTAGGTACATTCAGACATAGACAACACCTACACACACAAGCGTACACACACACACAAAAAAAAACTGAGTTTTACATCATTATTTTTTCATTTTCTTAGGGGCAATATTTTTATATGGAACAAAGAAGAAAACTCTTTCTTCATCCAGATTGGAACCAAACTTATTTTTATAAACATTAATCAAAGAGGCTTCATCAAGCTGGTCCTTTCAGACTGGAACATATGGTTTGGAAACACAAAGTCAAAAGGTGATGTCAATTATCTTTTCTAAATATTTCAATTAAATATGTTTCTTGTTCAGTGTGCTGTCATTATTGCTTTCCAAACATCCATATTTATTGATGTGAAACATCCTTATGGAGAATCATTTCTGATAACATACACTGACTTTTGATTATAACTCTATTTCAAACTAATAGATTTAGTCATTAATGACAAGTATTACTCTGCCTTAGATATCCTACTTCATTAAAATAATTTATATTAATCATGACAAACAAAACAGTCAAATAATTTATTCTAATTAAAGTAAAAATTGCATTCATGAGAATATAATATAGATACTTAATAAGCATGGAAACTTAAATGGACAGTAGGACCATTGGAATTGAATCAAAGACCATAATACTATTTTTTTGTGGGTCTTTTTTTTCCATGCCACTCCCTTACCTCCTTCAACCCTCCCCCAAGGTCCCCATGCTCCCAATTTACTCAGGAGATCTTGTCCTTTTATACTTCCTACTTCCCATGTAGATTATATCTATGGAAACTATATTACAGAGCTACAGTACTGAAAACAGCCTTGTAGCCTGATACTGGTATAAGAACAGACAGGAGGACCAATGGAACCGAATAGAAGATCCGGATATCAATCCACACATCCTCAAACACCTGATATTTTAAAAAGACCCTAATATTAATTCACACACCTATGAACACCTGATTTTTGACAGAGAAGCTAAAATTATACAATGGAAAAAAGAAAGCATCTTCAGCAAATGGTGCTGTCATAACTAGATGTCAACATGTAGAAGAATGAAAATAGATCCATATATATCCCCATGCACAAAACTCAAGTCCAAATGGATCAAAGATCTCAACATAAATATAGCCACACTGAACCTCATAGAAGAGAAGTGGGAAGTAGGCTTGAAAACATTGACACAGGAGACCACTTCATGAATATAACACCATCAGCACAGACACTGAGAGCAAAAATAAATAAGTGAGATCTCCTGAAACTGAGAAGCTTCTGTAAGTCAAAGGACATGGTATATAAGACAAAACAGCAGCCTACAGAATGGGAAAAGATCTTTACCAACCACACATCTAACAGAAGGTTGATTTCTGAAATATAAAAAGAACTCAAGAAATTAGACATCAAAATACCAAATAATACAATTTAAAAATGGGGTACAGATCTAAACAGAGAATTCTCAACAGATGAATCTCAAATGGCTGAAAGGCACATAAGGAAATACTCAGCATCTTTAGCCATCAGGGAAATGCAAATAAAAACAACATTTTATACCTGCCAGAATGGCTAAGATCAACCCTCCCCCCCAAAAAAAACAATGATAGCTTATCTGGAAAGGATGTGGGGTAAGGGGGACACTCCTCCATTGCTGGTGGGAGTGCCAACTTGTACAGCTTCTTTGGAAATCAGTATGGTGGTTTCTCAGAAAACTGGGAATCAATCTACATCAAGACCCAACAATACCACTCTTGGGCATATACCCATAGAATGCACACTCACACCACAAGGACATTTGCTCAACTATGTTCAAGCAGCATTATTTGTAATAAACAGACTCTGGAAACTACCTAAATGCCCCTCAACTGAAGAATAGCTAAAGAAAATATGGTACATAATGGAGTCTACTCAGTGGTAAAAGTCAATGACAGCTTGATATTTGCAGGCAAATGGATGAAACTAGAAAAAGGCATCCTGAATGAGGTAACCCAGACACAGAAATACAAACACATTATATACTCACTCATAAGTGGATATTAGACATAAAACAAAGGATAACAAGCCTACAGGCCCAAACCTCAGAGAAGCCAGGAAACAAGGAGAACCCTAAGAGAGACATACATGGATCCCCCTGGGAAAGTGGAAATAGACAAGATCTCCTGAGAAAATTAGGAGTGTGGAGGGGAAGGGGCAGCGAGTACCAGGAGTGGAGAGGGGAGATGGGGATGGAGGAGAAGAACATGAGGGATTGGGAAAGGTCAAGTTGGGGGAAGAACAGAGAAGGAGATCAAGAAGAGATATCTTGATATAGGGAGCCAGTATGGGGCTAGAGAGAAACCTGGCAGTAGGGAAGTTCCTAGGAATCCACAAGGAGGACCCAAGCTAAGAATCTGAGAAATAGTGGTGAGGGTGCCTGAACTGGCCTTCCCCTGTAATCAGATTGGTGACTACCTTAATTGTCATCATAGACCTTCATTCAGTAACTGATGGAAGCAGATGGAGAGAGCCACGACCAAGCCCCCAGCTGAGTTGCTGGAGTCCAGTCTTAGAGAAACAGGAGTGTTAATACGAGCAAAGGGGTCAAGACCATGATGGGGGAACCCACAGAGACAGTGGGAGCTCACTGACTCTGGACTGACAGTTGGGGAACCTGCATAGTACTGAACTAGGCCCTCTGAATGTGGGTGACAGTTGTGTGACTGGCTTGGGCAGTTTGTTGGGCCACTGGCCATGGAACCAGTATTTATCCCTAGTGCATGAACTGGCATTTTGTAGTCCATTTCCTATGAAGGGAAACCTTGCTCAGCCTAGATACAGGGAGGAGGGCCTTGGTCCTGCTTCAAGTGATATGACATACTTTGTTGACTCCCCATGGGAGGTCTCACCCTCTAGGAGTGGATGGAGAGTAGAGAGAGGGAAGGTGGGTGGAGCAGGAGGAGGAAAAGGAGAGGGAGCTGGATTGGTATGTAAAGTAAAAAAAAAAAAGATTGCTTTAAAAAATAAATAAATAAAAAAGATTTTGCAACAATATTTGCCCTTCCTGAGAATCATGGCCCTCACAGGAGTCAGTGACAGAAGATGAGCTTACTTACTTGACAACACTAATTCACTGATATCACACAGGTCACAGATGTGAAGAGAACCGCATGCACTCATGGAGATCCAAGGTCCTGGTACTATTCCAAATCCTCTCAGTCAGAGGCAAGCATCAGGAGGTAGGAAGACATTTTCAGTAGGAATTAGTCTAAATTTTGGTTTTTTAATTTTATTTGTTCCTCCTCTATCTCTGTATCTCTTTGTGTATGTGTGTGCGCCTTTTTTTTTTTACCTTGAATGCATATATAAATGAGGATATGCTATTTGTCCTACATTTTTTACAGATTAAGTTATTTTATTAATTACCTGTGGAACTATAAGTGTTCTTGAAGCATTATAAAAATGGAATTAACCTTAACAATAATTCTCATTTTACCATGAAGTCTAGAGTGACTTCTTCCAATTTCACTACTATCTTGATTTTTTAACCTAAATCCTATTATCTGTAATAACTGCTGTTTTCTTTGACTTAAGTTACTGAAATATTTTCCTTAATACTATAATGGTAAGATTAATTCATGTGATTCTGTTAAATAGTAGTGCACTTAGTTTTAATCATCATATAATAACCCAGTGTGCAAAAAATTCCCCAATGATTTGGCCAGTCAATAATAAGTATGCACATTCTACCTTCTCCAAAAGAAATGGCAGAAAGAAATGCTGCTCCAGTATTCTAAACCTCAGTCATTTCACCCGTGCTGTCCTGCTTCTCACTTTTTACTTATATTGAAACACAACTATCTACTGCATGCTACCCAATTAGCATGTTATAGTTCATGATTGAAAACCACATTTCCATCAGGAGCACAATGTTCACCCCTAGAACCAGGATGAAGCAAGTGTGTGTACAAGCTAATTTTTACTGTCAACTTCATAAATCTAGAATCACCTGGCAAGAATGTGTCAGCGGAGGAAGAGTCCATATCTGCTTGATCTGTGGTCCTGTTGGTGGGAGATTGACTTAATGGCTGTAACTGGTGAGAGGAAACCCCACCCACTGCTCTGATAATTCTCTAGGCAGTACCTGAACTATACAAGAAAGACGAGAGCCCACTAAGCAGAAAGCAAGCAGGGAACGAGAGTGCATTCGTTTGTCTCTGCTTTTGACTTTGAATGTAGTGCAGTCAGCTGCTTCTGTGACACCCCTACAATGAAAGTCTATCACTTCGGACTGTGAGCTAAAATAAAGGTTTCTTCCTCTGCATTGCTTTGTGTCTGGGTATTTCATTACGGCAACAGGAATGAAGCCAAGACAGTGTTGAAAGTGGAAGACTTTTTTTCCTAGTCCCTATGTCTTATCCCTCATCTAACCATCCACACCATGGCTTTCTTTAATCCATCGTCCTATTCAGAATAACACCTGTTCCTTTACAAATAAGCACCTAACATATGATTATACATATGAGTCGTTGCAACTCAGTCAATGCCCAAAATGGACAAGAGGATTTGAATGCATCGTCCTACCCACCAGAACTTTTTATGACACTTCAAGAATTCACATGGAGTAAAGCAATGAGGAAAATAGCACATTCCCTTGGGCTAAAAATGTCTTTGACTTCCACAATGGCCCAAGAAGCACCTTCGCCTTTATTATAGTAAAACCCACATAAGAATTGTAATTTCCCTAAAATCTGGCTTTCAACTAATTCACCGAGCCATCTCCATTTTCCTCTCCATCACTAAATTTGCCTTTGCTTCCTTTCTGACTTTGCCTTTCATATCTGTAAGTTCCGTAATTGTCTTGTTCCCCTGCAGACATTCTCATCCGATGTCTTCACTCCTGCCTCCAGGCAGCAGCACCTGCTTCGCCCTGAAAGTGCCCACAGCTACCCTCCTGCCCTGCCTCCATGACTGCCGCCGGTGCTGGCTGTGAAACACATGTTCAAAGCCCTATACAAAGAGAGAAAGACTGCCGATTGCCAGAGTAATAGTAGAAATGACACCAAACAGACCATGCTACGCATTTCCTCTCACCCTTATCTGTCACCACAGTTTCTTTTCCTTGCTGTCTTTTTTTTTCTGGCACTTGCTAAGTCTTGAACTCTTTTCTATCAGGTTTTTTTTTTCTTTCTCCATCATCCAACTTTTATGTCTAGTTGTCCTCAGTCTTTCTCTTTCCTGAAAGCAAATTTCTTCCTGCTGTTTTCTTTAGCCAACATCTACGGTCTCCCCATTTATATAATGTTGTCATATGAATATTATATATTTAGTAATATGTAAAAATGCAGTGGATATATTTTCCTAAAGAAATGCAAATTGACATAAAATAATTAAAATCACCAGAGAACTCGTTCACATGCTACATATGCATTATTAAGGGATTTCACTTAAAGAAACCCCAACAGGGTGTATTTTCTAATGAGAAAATAAAATGAAAGTGACAGGTTTATCATTAAATGTTTCAGGAACTGTGATTAAAACCTGTACACCATGGAGGTTTGCAACTATTTTAACATAATAACTTGTGCATCCTAATGGAAACTGATTTTCAAACTTTACTACCATCCAGGTAAGTAAGTACTGACCAGGCACAGCCCTGTTTAACAAGATAAGGTGTGTGATTAGGGAATTGCAGATCAACATCTGCAGCAGCTTTAGTTATAACATGTACATATCTCAATGTCCATATATTGATTTAGATATGAGGCATCCCCAAAATCCCACAAATGACTCAGGAGTTAGCAGCTTGATTCCTAGCTGATAGTGTTATTTCTGGATCCCATCTAAGTAAAAGCAAGAAATTACTGGAGCACAGATGTGTGGTGCCTTTCTGTGGCCCTCTTTTGCCGTACTCTACTTTCTGGTCCCTGTGCGAGGGTGTCTGCCTAGCCACACGACGGACGAATCCACCACGATGGGCTGACCACCCTGAAACCCGGAACTAAGCGAATTCTCCTTCTTTGCTTATTTTAGGCACCTTGTTGCAACAAGAAGGAAAATAACAAATACAGAAATTTTCCCCAACAGATGACTAGTTTAACAATTTGAGCAACTTGCTTACTGTAGAAGGCTATGCAGTAATAAAATAGAATAAATTGTTGTTAGGAACAACTTGTATGAATTTCAAATTATGCTGAGTTATGAAGGAAGTCATATTTGAAAGGTCCCATACTGTATGATTCCACTCATGGGAATTCTTAAAATGATAAAATGGCAGAGATGGTGTTTGATAGTGTTGATCACTGTCAGAGGTGAGGAGACAGGTAGAGGGTAGAATTAAGAAAGTATAAGGCATCCAATTTCCAAGAGGATCTATATATGTTTTTCTTTGTGTTCACCTTGCTATTTGGCTTCTCTGGGCTTGTGAGCTATAAGCTTAGTGTCCTTTGTTTTATGGCTAGGGTCCACTAATGAGTGAGTACATACCATAATCGTCTTTTTGGGTTTGGGTTACCTCACTCAGGATAACGTTTTCTATTTCCATCCATTTGCATACAAAATTCAAGATGTCGTTTTTTACCGCTGAGTAGTACTCTAATATGTATATATTCCACACTTTCTTGATCCATTCTTCCATTGAGGGGCACCTAGGTTGTTTCCAGGTTCTGGCTATTACAAATAATGCTGCTATGAACATAGTTGCACAAATGCTTTTGTAGTATGATTGGACTTCTCTTGGGTATATTCGCAAGAGTGGTATTGCTGGATCCTGAGGTAGGTTGATTCCCAAATTCCTGAGAAACCGCCACACTGATTTCCAAAGAGGTTGCACAAGTTTGCATTCCCACCAGCAATGGATGAGAGTTCTCCTTACTCCACATCCTCTCCAGCATAGGCTAACACTGGTGTTTTTGATTTTAGCCATTCTGACAGGTGTAAGATGGTATCTCAAAGTTGTTTTGATTTGCATTTCCCTGATCGCTAAGGAAGTTGAGCATGACCTTAAGTATCTTTTGGCCATTCGAACTTCTTCTGTTGAGAATTCTCGGTTCAGATCATTACCCCATTTTTTAATTGGGTAATTTAGCATTTTAATGTCTAGTTTCTTGAGTTC